>SNQJ01S0112519.1:0-28581 GCA_010110895.2 Picea sitchensis
TTAATTTGTTTATGTTTTTGTCTCCCAAGGGTTAGGTATTCAAGGGTTCTATAGACAAGGGTTTGCCCTATGATATAGCTCTTTGATATACATGTGGGGTCCAACAGTAGTACTCGGCCCAATATCTCAGGGCACTAACTAAGGAGGATAGACCGTACCCTTAGACGTACTACCCGACTACCCAAGTACTAGAGATTATCTTTCCGCGTGTTGTTTTCGGTGACACTATAGCAGTCCGACGACCGATAGGTTTATCTAAAGAGGGCTTCAGGAAATTTAGGCCGATCTGTACATAGGTGTTGTCTGATGCACTACCACTCGAAGGGGTACCAACATGGGTTACAAGGGTGGCCAACAGATGTGCACTTAAGAACCACTTGTATTTCCTACGTGTATGAATCCCTCAACAATGGGTTTATGCGCGTAACGACAGATCTCTGTGGCTTAAAGACACTAGAATACGTCTCTACCCTGAAAAAAAAAATCCCACAATTTCTGCCAAGGAAAGTTCTCTGATACCACTTGCAATATGCCAAATATAAAAAGTACGTAGAACATAAATAAAATGCTAGAAATGGCAGAATAACAGTAATATATCCAGCATAATCTCCACAATAACACAAAAATGATATAAGAAGAACAACAAAAATAACACTTTGATTCAGAAAGCAATGTTCACGGGCCTCTTCGAGGGGGAAACCTCCAGTCGAGTAGTGCTTTGTTACAATAATCTTCTAGCTAGGGTTTTCATACCCTCGACCCTTATTTATACTAAATATGTCTATCAAGAGAAGCATCTAGAGGAAGATCCTTCTAAAAGCGAAAGATTCTATTAGGTCTTCTTACATCCACCTTATTCTATTTTATTGAAAGGCCTTATTAATATTGACCTTTATTACATATGAATATATTGATCTACCTATGTGCGGGTTAGGACCCTAACACTGTCCTTGTAGAGATTCAACTGGCTCCCATTAATCATCCCTATGTGTTTTGTGCCTGATAAGTCTCTTAACTGTACAACTCCTCCATCTGTGACAGATTTTACCTCGTACGGTCCTAACCAATGCATTCTGATCTTTCTTGGGTGATGAAACAATTTGCTGTCATACATCAATACTAGGTCTCCTTCTTTGAACGTTTTCTTCTTTACGTGTTTATCATGCCAAGGTTTGTCTCTTGCTTTTTGAACTTGTTGGTGGAATCCTGCCAAGATTTGGTCTTCCTGCATGGTCATTAACTGATTCAGTCTCTCCTATATTACACCCCATTCTGTCATTTGTGTGATGGTTTCTATGTGCAAGCTTGGTACTAAAAATTTTAATGGTACCACTGCTTCTTGGGCATAAACTAGTTTAAATGGTGTGTTCCCTATCAACGTTTTTCACATAGTCATGTATGCCCATAATAATACTGGTACTTTGAGGTCTTAGTCATCCCTATTAACGTTACAGATCTTTGTTAGTGCATTCTCCAAAATTTTGTTGAATGCTTCCACTGTGCCATTTTCCTGTGGGTGATATGGTGTGCTCTTCTGGTGATGGAATTCAAACTCTTCAGTCATCATGCTGATGGTGTTGTTTATAAAGTGAATTCCTTGGTCGCTCATAAAAATTCTTGGACACCCAAAGCGAGTAATGACTTGTTCAAATAAAAACTGTGCTGTTGTTTCTACGCTACAATCCTTCACTGGTGCGGCTTCCGCCCATCTTGTTAGGTATTCCATCATGATTATAATGTAACTAGCTCCTTTTCTTTTTGCTGGTGGGTTGATTGGTCCCACAAAGTCTATTTCCCACTTGTCAAATGCCTGTAATGTTACTAGTGGTTGTAATGACATCTTGTCTCTTCTGTTTGGTTTTCCTACCCTTTGATAGACATCACATGTTTGACAATACTTCTTTGAGTCTCTGTGAATCGTTGGCCACCATAGTCCTACATGCAATACCTTCTACATAGTATATTTACCTGCATAATTCCCTCCTGCTATTCCTTCATGGGATTCTGCTAAAACTCTTGGTATTTCATGCTCTAACATGTATCTTCGCAAGATTCTATTTGTGCCCATTTTATATAACTGTCATGCAATCATTTGATAGTTGGAAACACAAACTACCAGGTTTTTCTTCTTTGCGGTGCTATATTCTTGTGGCGCAGTACCTGTGCCCAAGTACTGAATAATATCTGCAAACTATTCATCAAAAATCTATACTGAGAATAACTATGCATCCAGAAAGTTTCCCTCCAAGTTTGTAGGTTCTTCTCCATTGGTGAGTCTTGATATATGGTTAGGTCCTGCATTCAATTTTCCTAGCTTGACTATTACTTCAAAGTCAAATTATTGAAATAGTAATAACCAACGACATATTCTCCCCCACAACATTGGTTTGTTGACTAGGTCTTTCATGGATGAGTGATCTGTGAACATCTTAAAATGTTTTCCCAGTAAGTAATATTTGAATTTATGCAGTGCATAAACCATCGCTAGGCCTTCTCTTTCCGTCGTGTTATAGTTTTGTTCTAATTCAGATATCTTTCTTCTCGCAAATTCTATCGAATGATCCAAGTCTCTCACTCCTGGATGCTCTTAGATATCTCCAAGTGTTATGGTTTATGCATCTACATGCACGTGGAATGTCTTATCCTAGTCTGGAAATACTAATATCGGTGTGGTAACCATATTTTCCTTCAGGGTGTCCAGACCGTGTTGACACTCGTCATTCCACTGGAACTTTGTTTCCTTTATTAACAACTTTTCCATTGCTACAGTAATCTGTGCATATCCTTTGATAAATTTCATGTAGTATCCCATGTGTCCCAATGTCTCTCTTAACTGACAGACTATTTTTGGCAGTTGTAAGTTAACAATTACTGACATCTTTGCAGGATCTACTAATAAACCCTATTTACATACTATCTCACCCAATAGTATTGCAAACGATGTTCCAAATATGCATTTATTTATGTTCAATGATATCTGACACTATTTGCATCTTTCTAACATTAGGCATAAGACTTCTACATGGTCTTTCAACAAACTGTAGACTGTCCAATCATCCAGGTATACTTCGAGAAATTGGTGGATGAATTCCTTAACTGCAGCAATGACTACTCTATAAAATATTGTTGGTGCATTCTTCAGTCCAAACATCATGACTGTGTATTGGTAAGATCTTGATTCTATCGCAAATGTGGTCTTGTATCTGTCTTCTTGTGCTATCTTGATCTGATGGTAGCCTGAGAATCCATCAGTGAATGAGTAATCTTCATTTCCTCCTACGTTCTCTAATACTTCATCCGTGAACGGTGTAGGGAATGGGTCATGTAGGAATCCATCGTTCAACTTCCTCAAATCGATGCATATCTTGATCCCTCCTTGTTTCTTGTCTTGTACTACCATTGGGCTTATCCATTCTGATTCTTCAACCAGTTCTATGATGCCGACTTTGATCATTCTGTCAATCTCGGCTTTGACTTTCTTCTTTTATATTGGGTTCAGTCTGTATGGTTGTTGTCTGATCGATCTTACTTCCGGTCTGAGTGGTATCTTCATTTCTCCTAGCTCTTCAACTATGCCCTTCATTTTTGTAAATTTTGTGGGAAACAGGTCGTTGTACTCATGTAGTAACTCTGTTATGCTTTCTATTGTCTGCTCATCCCAATAGTCTCCAATGTTATCCATTTTGGGCTGCTCATTTGTGCCAATATTTATTTTCTTTACTTTAATCGGCATGGAAATAAATTATGATTCTATAGGTGCACCTTCCACTTCTCTTTCTCCTTATGCTTCTTCAATCTGAATGTCGTGTGGATCATCTTCATCCGATGCTTCTTCTTGTACCTGGTAACAAGACAACAATTCCTTGACTGTCTGTTTGTTCCATCGTTGTTCTTCTGTGATCAGTTCAAATTCTGGTTCTTTGATGAATATCACTCCTCTTATCCGTCTAAGTGCAACATCTATGTTGGGGTTCTCATGTTCGAATGAGAAAGTACTTCCTTTGATTATACTTACTTTTCCCATGGGTTGCATTTCGTTGGTATGATCCAATAATGGAGGCATATCATACTCTGGTGCTTCCTTGTTTTTCTGTGCAGTTGAAGACGACGTTGTGTCTTCCTTATGAAATTCTTGTCCGGCTTCTGTAAATATTTCCTTCTCGTTATGTGCATCGGATTGTCTCATTGGTTTGACATTCTCCTTGACCCACTGGTTTGTGTTGGGTCTTGTCGAACAACATCGTCGCCTATTTTAGCTCCTCCATGAGTAACTATATTGATGTTTCGTCCTTCATCCATGGCTTCAGTGGAAATCCACTAAACATTGTGGTTGTTTTGGTTCCTCTTTTCCTGGATCTTTACTAGTAGTGTCAGACATTCCTCTGTATCATGGTCCGATAGGCGACAATACATACAAGTCGCTGGTGGAAGTAGACATTCTCTTGCATAATGTCCTGATTTCTGACAATTGTGACATACCACTGGTCCTCTACCCCATCTGAAAACTCTGCGGTCTCGTCCTCCACCTTCGTAGCCTGCTCGATATCCTCTTGGCGTATTATACTGAGGTGCATAATTATACTATGTGGTATTGTATTGAGGTTGTGACATGTTGTACTACGATTGCGCATTTTTTTATGGTTGTTGTGTAGTATTAGACTGTGGATGCAGAGTGTTGTATGGAGATGGAACTTGATTAAACTGTGGTGCTTCTTTCCCAGTCATCATTTCGGACTGCACTCTGTATGCGTCGAATGTCCTTTCTCACATCAGCTCCACAGTTCTGCAATCTTTGTCATCATGGCCCACTGACTTGCAAAAGGTGCAATATGAGCTCTTTGGGACTATCTGGTATTTCTGCATCATCGTGTAGTGATAAGGGTCGTGACCCAGTTTCTTACATATTTCACACCACAATCCTCCTATTGGTAGTGGATTCGACATTCCTACTACCATATATTATGCGAATGTTGGACATTCATTCTTGTGGTTTCCTTCCGTCCTGCATGTGGTACACCAAATGACTTCTCGTTTGTCCTTGTTCTTATTCTGGTTTAGATGAAATGTTAATTTATTTAAATCTTTCTTCAGTTCTTCGATAGTTGGTTGTGTCTATTGATACTGATTTTCTTCCAGCTATAAGGTTGTCTGCAGAGCTCCTGCCTCTGTTTGGAACTTCTGTTGTCGCAAAGGATATTTTAAGTGTGGTAACAATGAATTGAAAAATAAGTGTCTATGATGCATCTTCGTCATGAGATACTTCAAATTTCCCTTCAGTCGCTTGAATATCTGATCAATCTCCCATACAAACTCTCTTGGTTTCTATCTTATTTTGATAATCTTGTTCATGTACTGATCCTATGATATTGGCTTATGGAACTCATTTATCAGTAACTTCTTAATGTCTGACAATGTCCTTGTTGTCCCAGAGGCACTGTTTGCATCTAAAATCATGTACCATCCTAGTGCGTAGTCTCTTAGTGTAATAGATAGCTACGCAAGTTTGGTATCTTCATCAGTGATCTGCTTTTCTTTCGATATCTTTTCACAAATGAACAAATGTTTCTTATGGTCTTCTATTGCTACTCCTCAAAATTATATTAACCTGATGGTGGGATCGTGTCCTGCCATTCTGAATGTTGAACTACTACCTCCGCGTGGTGTAGATACTTGACTAGTGCTGCCTAAACTGGATCCTCCAGTTGATGTTCCTTGTGTGGATGTACTTCCTGTTGTCTGACTGCTTCTAAAATTTGGTTGTCTAAACAGTGGTGTTCTCTTTGGTGTATTAGTCACACATGGGTTTATGGCTTCCACACTAACATTAATATGGATAGGATGGTTTCCTTCTCTTCCCATTATTGGACCTCTCGTCTTCCTCTCATATGTTGTGTGCAGGATTTCCTCAATATTCTTCATAGCCCAGAGATCCTCTACCTCTTCCTCATCACTCACTAAGCATTCCCTCACAGCTATAGCTCTCTTCTTGGTATTCACCTTGTATTGGTAGGGTTCTCCACTACACATATTTCTAGTTGTTTCCGAGATCCACTGGATATGTCGTCGTCCATCATGATCAGGTCCAAGGTTTCCTCCTTTTTTCCCTTATCCTATCCTCCTTCCATTTCTCCTTTCTTTGTCAGTGCTTCCCCCATCCCCCAGGCATGTAGGGAAGTTTAGCTTTTTGATTCCATTGTCATTACATCTTTGTTATATAACAATATCTTAATATAAGTATACATGGATTGAATGTACCTTCCTCTAGGTCCACGTAGAAACTCTTGCTCTGCTGCGCTGTACGATTTCGTTGTGTCTACTACAAAATTTGTTATAAAACCTACCATAATACTTTCCAACCAAATATCGACTGCGCAAGTGAACTTGTTGTTCACCTGTTGTAACTACTCAATCTGTACTAGGTTCTAATCTAGCTGTCGAATCTGGATTGTTGCGTGGTTATCCTTCAACCTTAGTATCGATTCCTACAACAAGTGTGGAAAATAGCAGAAAAAGACTTTGTGTAAATCAATAAACACGTATTTATCAAGATATTTGCGAGGTGTTATTCTAGGGTTTCTATTGTATTTCTATGAAAAATCTATCTCTTTAGTTCTTAGCCAAGTTTTGATCTTTGATTTTGTGGGATTCCACGGTCTCAACATCCCCTTCTATTGTCTCATTGCTTTTTTCTTTTCTCGGTCAACTTATCTCATCTACTCAACCCTCTCCTATTCCTACCAATGGAAACATAACCATTTGTTGGTTACTATTCTTCTATACTGTCTAATTTTAAATTGACCCAGGGTTCATGTCTTTCGGGTTTCCAACAAAGCCTCTAAAACTATCAACCCTCCTAGTGAACTAGAAGGAAACACAACACAGAGAATGCACTATGCAGTATCACCCGAGATATCTTTAAAGGGTGGTTGTAAGACTCATGTGTTTACAACCTAGGATTGAGTCTGCGATAAGGGAGATGAATATTAAACCATTTCTTATAACTTGTAAATGCAACATACTGTTATTCACGATCAGGTAGTAAATCCAACAACTTATTATGTCGCTATCGCAACAATATTTAAATAGGAAGTATAATAACTCATTCATTCAATATAATAATAACTACTGAAGACATTAAAGACATGCATGCATTCATCACATAACACAAATGTTACTATGGTTCATCCCGTCCTAGGCTACGTCCACAAATATTTGGCTCTTGGCTCTTTTATTATGATAGTTCTGCATCTACATATCCGCACGCTTCACAATCTCCCATAGTCAGGTAAGATCTATATGAGGCATACTAGATCATACCAGGCTCCACAGCCTGCGATCTAACCCTCAAGATCTACCTTTCTCTCCTCCTCTCTTATATCAACAACTTATACAAAATAGGTCTTAGAGAAAAACATTACATATCGCATCAACTCATGCGTAGCTACAATAACATGATACTTCTCTGAACAATACAAAAACCCAAACAACGAACCCACTATAATACCTCGGTATCTATATTTATAAATTTCTGGCTCTTCAGCCATTACAATACCTTACCAAAACCCTAACCCTATTGTCGTTAGGTCTTCCTCCCATGTGTGTGTGTGTTGTTCTTCCTTCCAGTTGCTGCCTTCCTTGCATGTGCGTGTGTTGTGCTTCCTTCTAGCTATCGCTTTCCTCATGCATGTGTTCTTTCCCCCAAAACCCTCTTGATTTTATTCTTCGACCTTTGGCCTGCCTCCAACAAGTGGTTACATGAGCTTCTTGGGAGGAAGGAAATGTGGTTATTATTTTCATGTAATTATATAAACATGCCTTGTGCGTTGTTTTGGGGGTTCACTTCTTCTTCTCCATTCACTCTTACACCCTTCTCACTCTTTCATTTTTTGGTGCCTCATTCTTGATAATTCATGTGCTCTTGGTTTGAGCATGGAATTGAATGGATGGAAGAGGAGAGCCATTGTTAGATGGATACAATAAATTATTGATCATTCTAGGAGGCAATAGATTCCTAAGTGCATGATATTGATGGAAGTTCGGAAAGAACTGTCCACAACTGAGAATCCTTGGAGTTTCCAGTAGGGAGATTTCATGACCAGTAGCCCTGGAGCCCTTCAGAGAAATGCAACAACCTAAGGTATTTCATGGAAGATAAAGGTGTTCATTTATTTGGGTTATGTAGGCTGAAGGGGAAAGAGAGATGAAAATTAGGATTTTCTGTGGTTGGGAAACCATGAGATCTTGTTAGCTAACCAATGTGTTTTTTTCGATTTGGCCTAGGACCTGTTGTCCTTTTGGATTCATGTCCCTAGCTTGGGGGTGACCTTCTATTGAAAGTAAATGAACAATAATTTCTATGGTTGGAAGGAATGTACTTGGTTTGCAACCAGTTGGTGAATGTTTACTTGCAAAAGATAAGTGCTCTCTATGTTTTATGTATAATGTATATTCCACTATGTATTTAATTATCTCTGAGATGTATTTATGTGTGCATGCTTTCTTTATATTTGTTGTGCATGGCACACTGCTTATTTATTTTATGTTGTAGCATGGATCTTAATTAATGCATTTGAGTCTTTCATGCTTATTTTCGAATTAATTATTATCAGAATTCAAAATCGATTTTGAAGCGTGTTTTAAAGTAGCGTGGTCAACCTGTGGGTGGTTGGGTATGTTACAATATATGGCTCATCCGAGAGTAAAAAAGATGAACATAAATTTAAAACTTTTATTTTTCTAGAAAGGTATGAAGAAATCTATAGTGAATTTATGACGATGTGTCTTGAATATCAACTAGTGAAGGTTGAGCATAGGCATCCAACGAGAATATTATAGCTACATGAAATACCATAATCCAAATGGGAAATAATTTTGATGGAATTTGTAGTTCTATTACCATTGACGACTAGGAGACATGACTTGATTTTTTTTGTAGTAGACACTTTGATGAAAAGTGCACATTTTATTCCAGTACAAACCACGTACCAAGTACCTGATATTGCAAGAGAATTTATTAATGCGATAGTAACACTTCATGGTGTGCCTAAAAAGATAATTTAAGATAGAATAGTAGTATTTACAGGAAGATTTTGGACAAGTTTTTAGGATGATTTGGGAACACAATTAAATTTTAGGGCCACATATCACCCTGAGACTGGCAGATAAATAGAAAGAACAAACCAAATATTGGAAGACATTTTGAGGATGTATGTCATGGATCAATAGAAACATTACGAATAATTTCTACCATTGGTCAAATTTTCATATAACAATCATTATCAAAGTTCTATAAATATGGCACAATTTAAGTTTTTGTAGGGGAGACCATATAGAATACCTCTTAGTTGGGATAGACTAGAGGAAAACGTTATAGTTGGATAGAAAGTGATTCAAAAAATAGAGAAGAATATGAAAAAAATTAGAGGAAGAATAAAGGAAGCACAAAATAGATATAAAAGTTATGCATATGTGTAGAGAGAATCGATCGAAGTTATGAAGTGAGGGACATAATGTTTTTTTGGGTGAAGCTGCAAAAGAGTTCAATAAAGTTTGTAAAGGAGAAAAATTATCACCATTATACATTGGACCTTCTAAGATTGGTGAGAAAAAGGGATTGGTTGCATATCGTCTTGCTTTATTTGCATCTTGTTGATATAAAAGACTATTTTAAGGTCTTTATGATAACATCATGAGGATAAATTCTCCTTCATTTTTATAGAGGTGGTACTCCTCTTTCTTGATACATGGAATATTTTTCTTTTGAACTTAAATGCATGTAATAGAAAATCTCAACAAATATTCCAATGAAACCATTATGTATATAATTTTATATACAAATATACAAGTTTTTGTATACAAATGTACTTGCTAAGCATATCATATCATTCAATAAAAAGAGATAAATATGTATGTAGATATTTGTATCTACAAGGTTTGGAGTCTTCTTTCAACAAATACTTTTCCTTCATTTTGAAATGATGTGAATCCAAAATCAGCTATGACTTTGTAAGATGAAAGAAAAGTAAAATGGATAGGTCATCACATAACTTTACATGATCACTTCATTACAACTCAAAAAATATTTTGATGGACAACACATTTGAAATCTCTTGCTTTTCACTCGAAGTATGAAAAACCACTGATGTAGTTCTTTGAAATAGTTCTTGGTGGGAGAAACTTATAATAATATCCCAAATGTAACAAGTTTAACAATGTATGAAGCAACCTCAACATTATCTCAATGAAAATTAGATAAATTGAATTAAAATGCATTTGCCTTTTTACAAGCATGGATTTTGCTCCTCTAGACCTAAAATATCACGAGAAATGAATGAGAGACATTAGAGAAAGAGATAATCAGACTCAAATCTTCTTGTTTCCAATCATACATGGAAAACCCAATGGAAATAATAAAGAAGAAAGAAAAAATGAGGGATAAATTTTTGCAGGATGATTCACAAAATCTTGTAAAGACAAAACTTGCTTCATGTAAACTCCCCACTATTGCAAAAAATCCCAACTACCAACCTTTTGAATATGCCTTCTTTCCTCTTTTGTAATCTCCTTTTTAGCTTCTTGAAACTGATTTTTAATTAGGGTCTTATTTTCCTTTTGTAAATTTGAACTGAGATATTTGTGCCATCAATTGAGACCCACTTTAGAAGCTCAAGAATTTCTTTCAATAAACACTTTTCCAAAAATAACTCATCGCCAAGATAGAAAATAGTCCCAACTGCAATTTACTTTTTTTGGAATGCTGAAAGGAAATTGATTAACTACTTGATGGAAAATAAACTAACTAAGTCCTCAAAATCAGAGCCTAATCCTTTCCAGGATGATCCCTGTCATTACTCCAAACAACAATTGCAATCATTGTGTTAAGCACATAATTAAATACAATCATATGTGAATAATAAATTGCATGATTTAATAAATACAATCCATCCCGAATAATTAACAACATAAATGAATTGAAGCACACAACAAATAATTAACAACTCGCATAAATAAACCATGCAATGAGTAATTAAAGAAAACTAGCTAAGCTACACACCAATTTTTTCTATTGGAGTGGGCCCTACCTCCATAGAACATAGTGTTGATATTACTCTATATCAACACTTACAACATAAATTAATTAAATTAATTAAACTAATCAAAATAAATCAATCTATTACAAATATACAAAGAAAATAGATTAAATTAACTAATTAAATCATACACCATGAAAATTATAAAACTACAATTAAAAAAATAAAATAAAAACTTATGAATTATTCCATTGTCATTTGAACATTTCTCTAAGAGTCCTCCCAAACAATGGAGAGAGTGCTCTTTTTTGTACATAGATTGAATGGAAACTATAAATAACAAATATCTAAATAAACCTACTCATGGATTTAATAGATCCATAGTGGTTACAACAATTTCCTAAATAATAAATAATTTCCAACTAATAATTAACAATTAATGAATAACTCCAAGATCTTCTTCTAAAAGTTAGCAAACAATAGATAACTTCCAAGATATTTTTCTTACAATTAAAAAATAATAAATAACTCCAAGATCTTTTGCTAAAAATATCCAAGATTCTTGGTTAACCAGTCAAAGTGATATTTTGTCTTGGAATTGCAAATTTATCTTTGTATCTTTGATCTTCTTGGACTAATATTATTGTTGCATAAATACATAAATGAGAAATATGTGATAGCATGGCTCACAGTTTCGATGAATCAAGGTTCCTTCGATGAGTTGCAACAACGAGAGTTGTAGCAACTATACCTCAAGCGAGTTGCAACACAGGTGGAGTTGCAACATAGGTGGAGTTGCAGAAACGAGAGTTGCAACAATGGGATTTGTAATGTAGAATAACTCCCTATTGAGTTGCAACACTAGGATTTGTAACATATAATAGTTCCCTATTGAGTTGCAACAAAGGTGGAGTTGCAACAAGTGTACTTTATTCCAGTTGCAACATAGGTGGAGTTGCAGAAATGAGAGTTGTAGCGTAGAATAGTTCCATAGTGAGTTGAAACAATTGAAAATGAGTATTGAAACAACTGAAAATGAGTGTTGCAACAACTAAAAATGAGTGTTGCAACAATTGGAATGAAAACATCCCTCATTTCAACATAACAATCTGCACAACAACTTGTCTGGAATATCATCTTTGCAAATTAACTCAAATATAAATGCAAATATGATCTTTTTATAATGTTTAATCATAAATTCATGTAAAGTTATAAATAAATGTAATGGAAACACATTAAGTCTAAATAACACATAATAATGGACCGATGCAAGGTCTAGGTAAGTGAAAAGGGGTTAAAAGTAGGGGAAGACAGTATACAAAGATGGCATTTCTAGAGCCCGTCTGAACCCTTGATTAAAAATCCACTCCATTTATCCCACATGTATTGGAAAATAGTTCTCATACATGTTTATAAGAAAAATGCATCCCCATATTATTTGTGTGTGAAATAGAGAGAACTATTTAACCCTTCATAGCTTGTGCACAATGTAACTTTTGGTTTCCACATCATCATCCAATCATCATGCCAAATCACTTGCCCAATCATCTTTGTGTCTAATAAATATCATCCAAGTGTCACTCGATGCTAGGTCCACCTCACTACCACATGTCACTTAGGGATAGGTCCACCCCACTGCCACATGTCCCAATATGGCAGGTCCATGTCACTTCCACATGTCCCAATATGTCAAAGGAGGGGAAAGGGATACAAATTAGGAATGTAATGAATAATTTCATAAAACAGAAAATAAAATTATGTAGAAATCTCACATCCACATTCATGAAAATGAATAAGTATACGAGTATGAAGAGTAGTGTAAATGAATATGGAGAGTAGTGAAAAATGACCAAGTATGGAGAGTAGTGAAAAATGACTAAGTATGGAGAGTAGAGAGGAATGAGAGTAGACTGGAAAGAAGGAAAAATGACTAAGTATGAAGTGTGAAGAATAAGAAAAAGAGAAAAGAGTAAGGAAAATGGCTAATTATGGTGCATGGAATGTCAAGAAATGGAGGGTAAGTAATGCGGGGGTAGAGTAATGAGGATAGAGATAACACTTAGTCAAAAATTAAAAAATGGAGAGGGGAAATTCCAAAATGGAGGGGTAAAATTGGCATATCTTGGGCATATGACCTCTATTTTGGATTCCTTAAATGCTGGAAAAATATGAGACATAAGGATATTCAGTGAGAATATGGACACAAGATATTTC
Source organism: Picea sitchensis (assembly GCA_010110895.2). Taxonomy (NCBI): domain Eukaryota; kingdom Viridiplantae; phylum Streptophyta; class Pinopsida; order Pinales; family Pinaceae; genus Picea; species Picea sitchensis. Next base: position 13,245 of record SNQJ01S0112519.1, read on the forward strand.
CTTCTTTTAGTATCTTTTTTTTTCTCCTCTTTTTATTTCAAAGAGAAAACATCCTCGTTGGACTTTCATGTTGAAGAACTACAATACTTAAGTTGATTTAAAACTTGTTTGGTCTTCATGATCAATAGGTGAGGGTTATTTGGCACTTTCCAAATTTGAAAAAAAATGGTCTTCATGTGAACGAAGCACATGTTCACATATTTACCCCAATCACTTAGTTTATGGGTGTTAGGAAAACACATCAACACATATTTAGAGAATATACACGATGTTTTTTATGTTTTTGTTTTATGTCCTTAGATTTTCAATCCTTTGCATTGTTTATATATATATAGATATATATACTGGGGGAATTGACAACTTGCGGTGTTCGGACTCGCGTGACACAGGGTCGATACCCGTCCACTACCACTACAACCCCAAGTGTGCCACACATCCCGCAAGCACATAGCACAAGTAAAGTGGGGTGAGAATCGAACTTGAGACCTCCTTTACAAATTTCCTTCCATTTACACGACACATGCCAATCGGTCTACACCCCTGTGGGCCCGATCCTTCGCATGTTATTGATATGAATTATTTATAGATGTGAGACGAGGGGGTCTTGATGGATGAAACAATATGCATTTTGGACCAGTTCACTTGACAACTTCAACGTCATTTGGTTGAGCATGTAAAGGTGCAATGGGATAATTATAGTCCTAATTATACTACCTAGGAGGATGTGGTTGAGATGCGTCAACAATTTCTATATTTGTTTTGAAACTTTGGGAGGAAGCTTAAGTTAAGAGGGGATGTATGTAGTGCCCCTTTTCAATTTACTACTTTTATAAATAAAACTTATTATTCGAGGGAATTTTTTCATGAACAACCCAATTAATGACATGTATTAAGACAACTAGACCCAGAAAAAAGGATAGTTCTCCAAGTAATGACATTTCAAATTCATTTTGCATATCCTTTGCAAATTTCTAGCTTAACCTGTCATCATCAATTCCAAAAATAATATTATCAACATAAGCTTCAATTAAGAAAATACTGTCTTGAGTTACCTTGATGTAGAGGTTGGTTTCTGCATTTCCTTTTATGAACCCTTCTTGGTTTAGATATCTTTCTAGTCTAGAGTACCACACTCTGAGAGCCTGTTTTAGACCATACAAGGCCTTCTTCAACCTGCACACATAATATTCATTCTCTGATAGATGAAATCCTTCTGGTTTATCACTGTAGACTTCTTCTTCAAGTTCTCCATTTAGGAAGGATGATTTAATGTCCATCTAATACACTTTAATATTCTTGGAGCATGCATAAGCTAGGATGAATTTGATTTCTTCCATTCTGGTAACTAGGGAAAACATCTCTTCAAAGTCAATATATTCAACTTACATACCAATCTAGCTTTGTTCCTAGTAACCTATCCATCTTCATTCAATTTATTTCTGAAGACCCACTTTGTGTCGATCACATTCTTGTACCTCGGTCTTGGAACTAATCCCCAAGTGTCATTCTTCTCTATTTGATCCAAATCTTCATTCATGACATTTTTCCAGAATTCATCCTTATTGACTTCTTTAAAACTGTTTGGTTCAATCGAAGATAATAGTGCTAGGTGTAGTTGTTCTGGTGAACATATTCTTCTTCTAGTTTCAATTCCTACACCTTTGTTCCCGATAATCTGATCTGAAAGATGATTCTTCTGTATTCATTTGCTAGGTGTCTTTGAAGGTACTTGTTGTACTTTCTCTTCTACTTCTATATGTTCTTCTTCATCTTCCCCTTCTATTGCTTCTTCATCATTTTCTTCTGTGACACCTCGGTTTGAACCCTTATGAACTAGAATGTATTATGTAATTGTGACTTAGGCTGGTGAGCTGGTAAAGTTGAAAAGGGGCGAGACTTCCTAGAAAATGTAATACTTCATATACATTAATAAAATACACCTTTTTCTGCAAGACAAACAAGTAGAAAAGAGATAGAGGGATATGATTCCATGAGAGAGGGGGCTTGAGGGGCTAAGTCTTTTTGTTATTTTTTATTTACCCATAATTGATTTTATGGATAAAAGGGGTTACATGAGCTTCTTGGGAGAGAGGCCATGTGGCTCTTGTCTTCATTTAATTATATAAACATCCCTTGGGGGATGTTTTGGGTCTTCTTGTTATTATTATCCTTCTTCCTTTTCCTTCACTCACTCAGGATGAATTCGTGTGCTCTTGGTGTGAGCATGGATACAAATGGTTGTTTGAGTGGATCTTGGTTAAGTTTGCTCACAACTGTGAATCCTAAGAGTACCAACATGGATATTCTTGACAAGAAGCACTCAAGCACTAGAAGGAGATGGATATCACGAGGGACTGCGTGGAAAAGAAGGGGGTCCATTCTCTTGGGTTGTGTAGGTTGGGTAGAAGAGATATGGTGTACTTTGGATTGTTGTGAGTGTTGAAAGGCTTGTTCGTTATGAGATTGATGGAAGTTCGGATAGAACTGTCCACAAATAATAATACTTAGAGTTTCTAGTAGGGATATTTCCTAACCAGTAGCACTGGAGCCCATGAGAAAAATGGAACAACCTTAGGGATTTCATGACAGAGAAGGGTGTATGTTTCTTTGGGTTGTGTAGGCTGAGGGGGAAAGAGAGCTAGAAATTCAGATTTGTTGTGTGGTTGGGAAACCTAAGAGCTAGTTAGTCAATTGCTGTGTGTTTTAGATTTGAGCTAGGACCCATCCTTGTGGATTCATAGCCCTGGCTCGGGGGTAACCTATTATTCGGAGTAAAAGAAAAACAACATCTATGGTTGGGAGGAACATCCTTGGTCTGCAACCAGTTGGTGGACGTTTACTTGAAAAAATAAGTGCTCTCTGTGTTTTATGTATAATGTTTAATTTCATTGTGTATTTAATTATCTCTGAGATATGTATTTTTAATGTTCTTGTCTGCTGGTTATTTGTTGTGCATGGCACATTGTCTGCTTCTTTATGTTGTAGCATGGATCTTGTCTTATGCATGTGGTTTTCATGCCTCTTTTATTAATGAGATGACTTTTGATTTCAAGATAAGTTCAGAGAACTAAGTCTTGGGACTGTAGTGTACCTCACCCACTGGTGGTTAGGTTTGTTGCAGTCGGATTAAGTGGCATAGCCTGGCTTGTGGGAGGCTGGGTATGTTACAAATTGGTATCAGAGATTTTGGTTGAAACACTGGGCTAGTATGGGCTGAGCATGTTGGTCAGATTCTCGTGGTTGAGATCAATTTATGATATTGAAATCGTAAATCTCGGGAATAATTGCATTGCAGAGTCCACGCAAAAGCCAGAGTGTCAGAGATCCTTTGTAAGGGATCCTAGGATCATGATCATCCCTTTAGAATTCAAGAACGATCACCACCTGTTGGCCCTTGGTTATGAAAGCAAGCGAATATTAAGGAAGAAAGGAAAAATGTGAACTTCGTGGAAGACATAGTGATTGATATTGGGTCGAAGTGAGCAAAAGAGAAGAAAAGATAGAGTGAAGTAAAAGAAAGCAAGACATTGGATGAGGAGATTGAGGATGACAGATCAACAAGGAATATGGATCATGAACAACTCGGAAAGTGGAAAAATCCATCAATGAATGCTTTGGAGCACCACACTGGAAAGAAGGAGAGACAAGCTTGCGAATCCCTAAAAAGGTGGGTCAAGTTGAACTAGGGTTTTAAACAGCTAGGGTTTTGGTATTTAGGGTTTTGGACACCTAGGTTTCATCCTAAGGTTGTCGATGAGCTATTTTAATGTATAAATAAAGGTCAAAAAGACCTAGGATGGGTTTGTTCTAATTTGGATGTTGTAAGGAGTGATTATTGTTGTGTGAGAGGGAAGTGCTAGGTGTGAGAGCCTTCTGGTATTATAAGATCTTCAGCTAGGTGTGAACATCAAATCTCCTGCTGGGTGCACAGGAAAGGGAGATAGAGAGAAGAGAGAATGAAAGAAGATCTGTAATCTAAGAGCACAAATAGAACTATATGCTTTCATCTTAATATATCAAGAAGCACAGTTTTGTGGATGTATCCCTAGAGAGAGGGTGAACCACATATATCTTGTGTTATGTGTGATGCTATGATCTTTACTCCCTATTATGATGTTATTACATTATTGTGTTATATCTAAGATATAACTTGCACAGTAGGTTAAGGAAGATAATGAATAACTAGGTGGTTGTGTGTTGTTTCCCTGGATCCACTTTACATTTCCTCTGGTTGTAGACACCTATGTCCTGCAACCCCCCTATTGCTACTTTGGGTGAGACTGCATCTGCTTCACAGGTGTTTCTGGAAGGGCCAGTAGTTAGGGATTGTTGGTGCAATGTTAGAGCTGAACCCTGGGTCTGCCCATGTGCCAACACCACCATGGGATCAAGGGAGATATGGATCATTGGATCAGAGGGAAGGTGAACGAGGGTCGTCTGATAAAGGTGAAACCAGAGGTTGGGAAAGGTTAATTCCCAAATGTCAGATCTATATTTTTTATCATCATACATCGATTGAGGCCAAATGTGAAAGGTAAGACTTCAAAACTTCACCGCTTCAATAATCTTGGTAGGCAAGAAAATCCTGAACTACCGAAGGCCGAACTTGCGAAGTCCCATCAGTCATCTGATCTTATGGGAGGTGTGGTGGGATATCCACCATTGATCATGGTGGTCACCTGATGTTGACCACTTTGGGATTTTTCACTCCGGGAGGTTTAAACCTTGTTGAACTGCTACAACCCAGAGCCCAGAGCGCCAAAGTCCCATAATTTTCCATTTACCTTTAGATTGAGGGAAGTACTTTCAGAGTGTTGCAGGCCATCGAATCTAGTAGTGGTGGAAGGGTAGCGAATTTTGGACTTCAGAAATTAACCACTCCGACGATTACTAAGTATGTTTTAAAGAAAAACCACGAAGCATCGGAGCCCAAAGTGTCGAATTCATGAAGTGTAAATACATGAGGTCACAGAGACCATTAGATCTGGAGCTGTGAGCGTGGATTGTTTGTGTGGTTGATGATGTGGCTTATGCCATGTGGCAGGGGTTCCATGTGGGGACACATGTCACCTATATTTGGTACCTTTTGGACCCCGATATGCTCATTTTTTAGTGACACATGGCACATGTTCCATGGGTCCACATCACCCTAGGTGATGTCAGCATGTTGTGTCATCTCTGGGAGTATGTGACTCCAATGTTTTCTAGGTTTCTACTAATGAAAAGTGTCGAAGCCTGATGTCACGAAGGCATGCATACCATCAATCTGATTTTCCTTTGGGACCTTTCTCAATCGTCCGATTAATCCATGGATGAACATGGTAAGAACTTCGAAATATTGTCACTCCGGGGAGGTGGAATACTTGGGAATGAAAATATCCTGGAGCCCCAGAGCGTCGAATTTCTGAATTGGTTGAGAGTCATCTGTCTCAATGATTTATTAAGTCAAAACCATGGATCTCATTGAAGCCTCCATATGGGGGCGGTACTGTCCATTCGATGGGAGATTAAATCTTGACCATGCATTTTTTCTAGTGGAATGATTGATGGGATCAATGAATTGTAACTTCGCGGGAAAACAAAATTTGACAAGGAAAAAAAACCGAAGGCTGAAGTTCAGAGGACTTGGTCCTAGTGCTAATCCCATGCTAAATTAAAAGGGGCCTGGAAGTAAACCAACCCTCAGACTTGGTGTTCGTTCAAGATACTTTGTAGAAAACACAGATCTAGGCGCTAAAGGGTGATTAATCTCGTGGTTTCGAGCCATGGTCATGTGGAAATTGATTTGAAGGAAGCCCCTTTATAGTTTTTTATTTTCTATATCAGCTAAGGGGGATTAAAGTGGTTTTTTAGGGATCCCTAACTTTCATCTTATATCCGACTGGGGTAAGAGTATAGTTGTTGGAAAGTTGATTAAGAGGATTTATAGGAAAATAACAGGGAATTGTTATAATATGAATATTGATATATTTTTCTTCATGAATTAAACATAAAAGGTACTTGTAAATTTAATTCACAATTTTGTATGATATGTATAATTCTAACTAGATGATTGCTTGCAGATTTTGGCAGGATTAGAGGTATAATCAGATCAATTCCAGTCTAGGATGAGATGTTAGGTTCATGGAAGCATGACATAGCTTATAGGAGTTCGATGAGGAAATCAAGAGATCTAGAGAAAGTAATGAAAGTTGGACAAAGAACTTAAGAATAGTGGAACAAAAGTATTAGTCAACAACCACATAATCTGGATAAACTGCAGGTACAAAAAAAGAAAGAGTACTCACATAGGATATGAAGCTAGCAAGTTAAATATTTCATGGATGGGAATAAAAGGAAAAGTATGACTGCCTAGCCTTGAAGGAAGAGAGGTGTAGACAATTGCAAAGATTAAGTGTGAAAGAAATACACTTTCGATATCAGAGTTCACAGTGGAAACATGATGCCAATGCAACGAAATTGAATGCTCTCTCACTTGAAAAGTGTCACTGAATGAAAATGGACTTCCATTAGGGAATGGTATTAAGTGTGAAAGGTATGGTTTCACAAGGAAATGTTAATAAAGTAATCCAATGGAGAACTAGGAGTAATAGTATTTGATTCAAGAATGTTGTAGTAGAGTGATGGAATATTTGAGCTACTTCATTCTAGGGTGCTAGAATGTTTCATAAAGGTAAAGTTGGATATGATTGCCTAGGAGAGGCTGTTGAAAATAGAATGCATTGGTTGGATTGTAGAATGGCCAAGTGGAACATGGCTGGAAAGTGTTCAGATCAGGGAACCATAGTGTAGATGAGAAGAATGGGAGCACACAAGGCAACAAGGATTTGAAGGAGTTCAAGGACAACCATATACAACATAAATAGATAAATAAATAAGTGAATTAAAAAAAATCCACTAGAGTGCATGAGGCATATAATGAAGTTAAAATGCATATGCATTAGTAGGCATGATGACAGTAAATGCTTGGTAATTGCGTAATTGCAAACGCTTGGATATGCATATAAAATGATTGTGAACTTAGAATAGTCTATCATTATGAAATAATGATTGAGTATGACTAATGATGGATTATGTTTTCAGGAAAAATGATATAGCAGAGTTAAAGATGTGGATGTTGTTGTTTCTTATGATTTCCATATAGGTGAAGACCCATGAGGGTGGCATGAATGGTGATTAGTATGATGAACTAGGAGGAAGTCTGTGAGCTTCTATAAATATCAGTTGGCTAGATAACAACAAGTAGGTTGATAACAACTAGGCATGTATGCATTTAGTTTATGTTGATGCATACACGTTGAAGGGGATTGAGGTAAGAATTCCCTCAGTTAATTTTCAATATTTAAATCGATATGTAATGGCCAAAGTCCTAGAGTATGTAAATTTTGTTGATGCTAGAATGAATTTAGATAAAATGTTGGTTTCATATTATGTTATGATTGGTTATGGGATCATAATTGGGTTAATTCAAGAGACATAATCCTTCTATCAAAATGAATATCCATAGAGATAGTCATGTGTGAGACCATAATATGGTTAGATATGGAAGGGCTATAGCGCTATGTGAGTGCTCAATGGTATCTATTGTATATATGATATTTGGATTGCAACCTCCTTTCCGACACTAAGAGAACTTGAGAATTATATTCTTGGTGTTGGGTTTGGGTTGAAAACGAAGGTATCCAAATAGTCAGGAAAGAAGTAGGAAGTGTGTGGATGATGTGTTGAGGCATTGTCCATACCTTCCAACTCATCATCGTGGAATGCATGACATAGTTATGTGGTATTATGTATCCAATGCATGGATGCATTGTATATATGTGGCCATGGGTGTTGGCACATTGATTGCTATTTTATTTAGTAATTAATTGTTGCATTACGAAAATCCTGAGGTGCTGAAAATATGTAATGATGGATAGATGCATTATATTTAATATGAGTACTGTCTGAAGGTGATTGGATTGTTGTTTGTTACAATTCCAAGATCAATTTTTGGAGCTATTAAAAATGTTACAAGTGATATTACATGAATTATTGAAAGCGATGAGGTGAATGCATGTAAACATTATATAACATAGAAATGATTATGCTAATAGGTGAAATGATGTGAGTATTGATAAACTTATGAAGTTGAAAACACTTTAGGAACTGTTATATATTACAAAAAGAAAGTTGCAGGTTAAAGTAGCTACACAATGATAAATTTTAGAAACGCTATGTTGGGGGAGATAGAGTAATAAAATTATTTTTGGATAGAAGAAATAAAATATTGGTTGATAATACATGTGTAAAGAATGATGGATTCATTCCATTCAATTTTCAAATTCCATTTAATGTCAAGAATTGATGGAAATAATTGAATTGTAGTTGTAAACAATTCTGAGACCACTTGTTACCATGAAAAAATATATATAGCTTGTACATGAGATATTGACAATTTGTTTGGCCGAGGAATGTTGAAATTGCAGGAAGAAATGGTATTGGATATGGAAGTGTTGTAAGCCCATAAGGAAGACCAATGCCTATTTCTACAAGAGCCAAATTATTATGAGCAGAAGCTCATGTCTGGAAATTTTATTTTTCCTATATAAAACAATTTTGGGAATTATAATTTAATAAATTACTAACAAATTGTTTTGGCTGAATGTAAATAGAGAAAATTGCAGGTAGGTTGGTCTTGAATATGGCAGGCATGTAAGCCCATGAGGAAAATTGATATCTATTTCTACAGAGCCAAACATTATGAGCAAAAATCTCATGCTTGGAAAATTTTGTTTTTTTGTATAAAACATATTTGACATTTATGATTGAAAATGGTTATAATGATATCTCATGATGACTGTATGTGTATAATACATATGATATGTTGGATATGCTAGTTGGAAAGCATGGAAAGGGCTACTGGTGTGACATGAGAACCTTGTGTCCTAAGAAATCTTCTTTTGCAATAAATCCTTGGTCAAGCAAGATGGATCGCCTGAGGGATTGTATAGTAGAGAAGTGGATGCCCGAGCTTATGCCTGGAAGGTGAGTGAACCTGAGGAAGAGGATAATTAGATAGTTATTGTAAACTATTGATTTGGATCATGCACACAATGGGTATGTCAAGGGAAACAATGATCCAAGTTAACGAGATAGCCATATGGATGTAGATCCACGAACCACACAGATAAGTATTGTACTAGATTATGAAAATTTGCTCTTAGATTATGAACAAAAATAAAAAAAATTATGCACAAATTGTGAATTCACATGCTCGTTGATTTGAAATTTTGTAGGAAAACAATGAATGTTGAGGATCTAGAAAAGTACCAGACTATGAGGGAAAGGAAGAAGGTGATGCTGGAGAAACTAAATGACAAGGGTATAGAATGAAGAAAGTCTTTTGTACTTGTTGCAGCTGGAGTTATTGAAGACACAACTATGAACTTTATGGCCAAGTGCATTGGATCCATGGAGAGAAGTGGAACAACCCGAGGGACTGCATGGCAGAAAAAAGGGTTCATTTCTTTGGGTTGTGCAGGGTTGAGAGGGAAGAAGATATTTCTTGTTGGAACTACTACTATAAATATAAAATATGAATATCATTATACATGTTTTGAGTCAGAATGCATATGTATACATGTTTAATTTTAGGCCAGATTGCCTAGGTATATAAGAGTTGGCTGGAATTCCTGTGTGGATTAAGGCCAAATAACCTAGATTTGTAATGTTAATAACATTGGAATGGTTTTGTGCACTGAGGAAAGTGCCAAAATAAGGGGAGGGGGATGTAGCACCTCGGTTTTAACCCTTATGAACTAGAATGTATTATGTAATTGTGACTTAGGCTGGTGAACCGATAAAGTTGAAAATGGGCCATAGTGCCTAGGAAATGTAATAATTCATATACATTAATAAAATACACTACTGGCTATAACATGAACAAGTTCAAAATAGACATGGGGCTATGATTCCATGAGAGAGGGGGATTGAGGGGATAAGTATTTTTATTATTTTTTATTTACCCATAATTGATTTTATGGAGAAAAGGGGTTACATGAGATTCTTGGGAGAGAGACCATGTAGCTCTTGTCTTCATGTAATTATATAAACATACCTTAGGGGATGTTTTGGTTCTTCTTTTCCCTAGTACTTCTTCTTGTTCTTCCTTTTCCTTCACTCACTCAGGATGAATTCATGTGCTCTTGGTCTAAGAATGGATACAAATGGATGTTTGGGTGGATCTTGGTTAATTTTTCTCAGAGCCATGAATCCTAAGAGTCCCAGCATGGATATTCTTGACCAAAAGCATTGGACTCCTGGAAGGAGATGGATAGCATGAGGGATTTCATGGAAAAGAAGGGGGTCCATTCTCTTGGGTTGTGCAGGATGGGTAGACGAGAGATGGTGTACTTTGGATTTTTGTGCATGCTGAAAGGCATGTGATAGCTTGAGTGTTGAAAGGCCTATTAGTTATGAGATTGATGGAAGTTCAGATACAATTGTCCACAACTAAGAATCCTTGGAGTTTTCAGTAGGGATATTTCCTGACCCGTATCACGGGAGTCCATGAGAGAAATGGGATATCCTAAGGTACTGCATGATAGAGAAGGTTGTATGTTTCTTTGGGTTATGCAGGCTGAAGGGAAAAAGAGCTGGAAATTCATATTTGTTGTGTGGTTGGGAAGCCTAAGAGCTAGTTAGCCAACTATTGTGTGTTTTAGATTTGGACTAGGACCCGTCCTTTTGGATTCATATCCTTGGCTTGGAGGTGACCTTTTGTTCAGAGTAAAAGAAAAATAATGTCTATGGTTGGAAGTAACCTCATTGGTCTGTAGTGAGTTGGTGGACATTTACTTTCAAAGGAAAGTGCTCTGAGTGTTTTATGTGTAATCTTTAATTCTGTTGTATATTTAATTATCTCTAAGATATGTATTTTTAATGTGTCTGTCTGTTGGTTATTTGTTGTGCATGGCACATTGCCTACTTCTCTATGTTGTAGCATGGATCTTGTCTTATGCATGTGGTTTTCATGCCTCTTTTATTAATGAGAAGTATTTTGATTTTGAGATAAGTTCAGAGAACTGAGTCTTGGGACTGCAACATGCCCCACCTGTTGGTGTCTGGGTGTGTTGCAGTCAGATTAAGTAGCATATCTCGACCTATAGGAGGTTGGGTATGTTAAAAATTCTCCTTCGTAAACCTGTTCCACTAATTCCTTTTTTTCTTCCTTTAATTTCCATCCACATGTTTCATCAATCGTTACATTGATGCTTTCCACAAATTTGTTGAGTCTTAGATTTTAACACTTGTATGCTTTCCTTTTACTTGAGTAACCAACAAGTATGCCTTTTCCCACACGAGAATCAAAATTTCCCATTTTTGCATCTTCTCTTTTGATGTAGAACTTTCTTCTAAAAACTCAAAAGTGCTTCACATTTGCTAGTCTTCCTTTCCATAGCTCGTAGGGAGTTTTTTCGTTGTTGTCTTTGAGCATTACTATGTTTTGAATGTGAACTATTTAGAATCCATTAACATTGTTTGAGCCATTTCTTGTATTGTCCTGTTCTTTCTTTCAACAAATCCATTATGTTAAGGTGTCCTAGAAATGAAGAATTGCCTTTTTATTCCATGCTTGTTGTAGAAATCCATAAATTCTTTTGAAGTAAACTCTCATCCATTGTCTGATCTCAAAATTTTGATTTTTGAATCCATTTTATTTTCAACCATTTCCTTGTATAGCTTGAAGTTTTCAAATGATTTTGATTTCTTCCTGAGAAAACAAACTGCAGTCAGTCTTGTATAATCATCAACCAATAATATAAAGTATTGCTTACCTTTTAAACCATTTGTTCTAGTTGGTCCAAATAGATCAATATGCACAATTTCCAGTGGTCTTGTTGTGGAGTATTCCTTTGGTTTGAACTTGGTCTTAGTTTGGTTTCCTTGTTGGCAATGCTTGCATAATGTGTTTGTTGGCTTCGTGATCTGGGGAATTTCTCTGACTGCTTCCTTTTTGTTGAATTTGAAAATGTTATTAAAGTTTATGTGACCCATTCTTATGTGTCATAACCAAACTTCATATTCCTTTCCTAAGAAACACTTTTCATTTCCAATTTCACTTAATACATGTATGTTTCTTGAAGTTCTTACAACTGTTGCAATCAATTTTCCTGAAGCTTTTTTTCTTATCTCTCACTTCTGTGAATCGAACATAATTTTGTGACCGAAGATTGTGTTTCATATCTTCCACTAGTAAAACATTTTCTGCCTTGGTATTCTTGTTTTCAATTCTAACCATGCTCTTTCCAATGATTCTAGCTGAGTCATCGTTTCCAAAGGAGACTGATCCATCTCTTTCCCTTCTCAATGTAAGAAAACCTGTCTTCATCACCTATCATGTTCTTTGAGCATCCACTGTCAACATACCAACCATGTTTCTTGTGTTTAGCTTGTAGAGAGAGTGTGCACTCTTTATTGTTAAAATGATTCTTCTTTCTTATCCATATTCTTTGTCAAGGTTATTGTCTGTGACTGTTTTTATTCTGTTTTGATTCTCTAGGAGGGACTTGTTGGATTACTGAGAGGGGGGGTGAATCAATAATAGAGAAATTTAATCCTTTTTCACCATAAAATGCAAGTGTTTTATCAACGTAGCATTATCATCCAATAATTGTAGAGTAAATAAACAATAAACAAATGATCAGTCATACACATACACAGTACACCGATGTTTTTACGTGGAAACCCAAAGCGGGAGAAAACCACAGAATGATTTTTCTTATATGTCTTGAAGAATTACATTCATTGGAAGCATCAAATTTCTTTGTTTTCTAGATGCAACTGGAAGGAGGTTCCAACCCCCTAGTTTCTCAAGATACAACCCGAGGGAAGCTACAACTCCCCAATTATATGGCTACAACCAGAAGGAGGCCACAACCCCCTATGTTCTCCAGCTACAACCAAAAGGTGGCTACAACCACATGTCCTTTCCCCGTCCAACCACCCTAACATAAAAGTAGAATGATGGAACCACTGTCACACTATAACTGTGAGATATACCATTGTAACAACCTGTACCAATCAAACCGTAATCAACCTGTACCATAAACAAGTGCATCAACCATGCATCAACCTGTACCAAACGACCTGTAATCATCTTATACCATAAACAAGTGCATCAACCATGCGCCAACCTGTAACTCAACCTATACCATCAACAAATGCATCAACCATAGACCAATTATGTACCAATCATGCATTAAATACACATAAAATATGACTCATCAAGATGTACCAACATCATCAACTATACACCTCATGTATGTGCCAACTCATCAACTACTTGTCTCAACCATGTACCCAACATGTACCTCAAACAAAATCCCTCATCAATTTCATGATCCAAATATGATTTGTAACTCTATTATAGACCTAGTGTATATGATCACATACCTACATATCTTCCTTAAATTTAACAACAAGAGACTAGCATTTTCATCAAACATTTCTTTAGTCTCACATGACTAATTTTGGATTAGTCAAAAACCCTAACTTGCAATAATCATAACTATGTACCTCTAATGAATAAATATATGAAAATGGTACACAATGTTCTTTAGTGTCTTTAATGCAATTCCTCCATATTTCACTACTTGGAACCTCTCAGAAAATGAGTTATAGAAAAAATGGCATACCTTGTTGAATTTTGGCTTATTCTAGAGAACGAACTTGTAGAGCATGCGCCACACAGAATATTTGTTGTATGGATCTGAAAATTGTACACAGAATACTAAAAACTGTAGTCTAACCAATAAATTTGGTCTTATTGAATTAAGATATTTTATGAATAATTTATGATGTTTTTACCCGAAACACTTGTTTTAGACTAGTTTCAGGACTAGCCATAAACCCTATTTTCCATGGGGTGTAACTCCAAAAATACAATGAACCACAAGATGAAATTTGTATCATAACTACTTGGATATGTTTCATCAATGGAATCCCAATTTCATGGTATGAATCATTCTAGAATAAAATTTATTGTGAAACTGGTGAGATGACCTGTAAATAACATACCTTAGAAAGCATCATCAAAATAATTTATCCTCCCTTGAATTTCGACCTACTTTACTTCACCTTCCCTGTGAAATTCGACTTAGATATCCTATGGTTACCTCAGGCACCTGTATATTTTCAATATGCTCAAGTGTGATTAAAATGAGATAGCCTTGCCCCTTATTTATACTTTCATGTAGCTTCTTCAAGGGGTTACCTTTTAACCATCTTAACCCACTTTCCTTATTTTAGGGTTAACCCACTTCTAACCACTTGTCCACTTAGTAATTTCTCCATTAACTTTATTATTTAAATAATTTATTTTGTATCCACTTTGAATTATAGTGCACTCATCACTTCACTTTACCTCAAGGGGTTACCTTCTAACCATCTTAAACCACTTTCTTTACTTTAGGGCTAACCCACTTCTAATCACTTGTCCACTTAGTAATTTATCGATTAACTTTATTATTTAAATAATTTATTTTGTATTCAATTTGACTTATAGTACACTCATCACTTCACTTTATTATTTTCCTTCTAAAATCTCTTAAACCAATTTGACTACTTTGACCTTTTGGGGATTCTAGATGACTCATGAGGGTTCTCCAACTTCACATGGCCATAAATATCTAACTGTGAGGAGTTACGTGACGTTCCACATACCACCGGAAATGGCATGAAATGTACTATCCATATGGAATAATATTACCTACAAATATTGTTGAGTCCCCATTTTGACATAGATAATGCCCTATCTTACCCTATATCTAAGCCTTTTTTCCTCTGTTATAAACCTATACTGGACTATTCCCTCCCAAAACGCATGCCTAATAGCTATGTCATGTTCACAAGAGGTAATTGATGATTTAAAGCATGCTTGTTTAACTTTATTAAATTAATTCGATTGAAAGTGTTTTATTTTGTATAGTCCTAATGGTTTGATTTATGAGAAGTCTATCTGGCACTACAAGACACCATGCAATCCGGTACCAAATCCATTCTGGTACCCAAGACAATTTTGATCCAGTACGAACTCCATTCTGGTACCAAGACATGCGTTATTCCGGTACTACCTGCTCTATTCCATTCTGGTACTAGACTTGCGACTATGTGCAATCCGGTACCAGAACCTATGTTTCCAAAATGCGCCAGTTGGACCAGAATGATGGTGAATATTTCGAGAAGACATTTGTGTTGGAAGATTGGTTGTTGTCATTGATGTCAACCCTAGTCATGGGTTTTGGACCACAATATTGATGAAGGTATTTGGACATGAAGGAAAATGCACATGCAG
>SNQJ01S0112520.1:0-13685 GCA_010110895.2 Picea sitchensis
CACTTCTGTTGGTATAAGAACAACGTTATCCCTCCTGATATTTTTGAGATAAAACTCAGAACCCTGTTAATGCACTCTATGCAGACCTTTCACTGCACTCCTTGTAGGAATTCTCAGGAAGAGAAACAATTGAAACTCATACTTCTCCTCTCACAGACTTCATACATTCCTCATGAAATCACGAGCATACACACACACACACACCATTGAAACAAATGCATAACAGAGAATATAAGCAAACTGTAAACATACCATTTAAGCAATGCAAACAGTATTCATCACAACACCATGAACTTGGATCAAAGATTCATTATATTAATCCAAATGCTTATGTACATGGGTTCTATATCAAAAACTATCTGCTTATACAACCTACTATCTCTATCCCTCTACACTCTCCTTCTACAGCTCTACTACTCTCTTTTCTTTTTTCTTCTAACGAGAATAATATCCTAATACATTACAAGCGAGGGTGTCTTTTACGAGCTTTCCCTCCTACAACACTAAGCTATCATATCAGAAATAAAAGCTATCTACTTTACATTCATTGCACATAAATTCTTCTAGATCTGACAGATGAGAGAAACACTCAAGATCTTCTTTACAATCACAAAACATAAATGCAAATATATCTCCCTATCTATTACATTAATGTTCCTTCATTCAAATTCAAAAAGTCTTCAACATGTGTGTTGGTGCATATCCAATTGTCCTCCACTTGCGATTTTTGGCTTGTTGGTGATGCTCCAACATCATAGTCCCTTGCTAAAATATTTCATGAACTCCTGCACCATCTGTCCATGTATTTGGATATCTTCTTCACTTTCCCAACATGCATCTTCAATCATGTTTCCTTTCCACTTTACTAAGTATTCAAGATGCATCTTCCTCTGGGTCCTCTTGCTAAATCTTTGATCAATTATCTTTTCCATTTGTGGCCTTTTAGCTACAGGCATCTTCTTTACCCATTGGGCTTCCTTATGATCCTATGATCTCTCTATTCCATCTTCCCTGTAGGGATACATATCTACTATGTTGAATATGGGTGATATTCCTACCCCATCTGGTAATTCAATTTCGTAAGAATTTTCCTCAAATTTTCGCAAAATCTTACATGGCCCAATTTTCTTCATCTTCATTCTATTATATGTTCCCCTTCGGAACCTTTCTTTCCTAAGATGCACCAAAACAAAATCACCTACTGCAAACTGAAGTTCTCTCTTGTGTTGATCTGCTTTGTGCTTGTATTCCTGGTTGGAATTCTGTAATCGCTCTTTGAATTTACTGTGGAGTTCATGCATTTTTGCTGCAAAGTCTTCTGCTCCAACACTTCTGAACTCACTCTGCTCTAAGTCTCTCAACTCAGATACTCCTTTTGACTGCATTCCATACACTATCTGAAGTGGGCTCTGTCTGGTGCTCCTGTTGGGTGAATCGTTATACGCAAATTCCACTTGTGGCAGAATTTGATCCCACTCACTATGATATTCAACTACTAAGATTCTCAGCAAATACCCTAAACTTCGATTTACTACCTCATTTTTTCCATCTGTCTAAGGATGATATGTTGAGCCAAAAGATAAATTCATCCCAAACTTCATCCATAGGGTCCTCTAGAAATGACCAACAAATTTGGTATCCCTGTCCGATACAATACTCCTGGGTAAACCATGAAGTCTAACAACTTCTTTGAAAACCAGATTTGAAATGTGTGTTGCATCATTGGTTTTCTGACATAGAACAAAATGTTCCATTTTAGAAAATCTATCGACTACCACAAATATGGAATCACAACCCCTTTGTGCCCTCGGTAGTCCCAACACAAAATCCATTCTTAACCCATCCCACGGCCTCTCTGGTATTGGAAACGGTTGATACAACCATGTATTATGTCTTCTTCCCTTCACATGCTGGAAAATCCTGCACCTGTTCACAAATTTACTGACATTTGTCTTCATTCTTGGCCAATAGTATGATATATTCAGTTGTGCGAAGGTTTATCATGTCCAAAATGTCCAACCAATCCTCCACTATGCTTTTCCTTCAAAAGGTTTTCTCTCATAGAGAACTTTGGTATACACAATTGATTCCCCCTGAATAAAAATCCATCCTGGATCAAGTATTCAGTCCATTGGCTTGTATCTCTGAGCACTGGATTCTCACATTCTTCATAAGCCTCCTTAAAATCTACATCATCTTTGTACAACTCCTTGAGATTGTCAAAACCCAAGGTTTTCACTCTAAACTCCTGCAGAATCAAACACTTTCTGCTTAATGCATCAACAAATTTGTTAGTAGTCTAGAAATGTGCTTTATCACAAAAGTGAAACTCTGCATATATTCAACCCATTTTGCAATCTTTTGGTTCAATTTATCCTGTCGAGTTATGAATTGCAAAGCATGGTTGTCGCTATACAATACAAAATCTTTTGGAACCAAGTAATGCCTCCATTTCTTCAATGCATGTATGACTACATAAAATTCTTTATCATACGTTGAATATTTCATCTTTCTCTCATTCAGCTTCTCACTGAAGTATGCAATTGGCCTATTGCCTTGACTCAAGACTGCTCTAATCGCAAATCCACTTGCATCACATCTGACTTGAAATGTTTTTCCGAAATCTGGCAGAACTAGAACTGGCTGTCCAGTTATTTTCTCTTTCAACAATCTAAAATTTTTCTCTGCTTCCTCTGTCCAATAAAAAGATTTATATCTTTTCTTGACTGTGTCCATCATTGGTGCACATATCCCACTAAAATTTCTGATGAACTTCCTGTAAAAACTAGCCAATCCATGGAAGCTTCTAACTTAAAAAATACTCATTGGTGATGGCCAATCCCTGATCTCTTTTACCTTCTCAAGATCCATTTTCAATTCATTTGAACAGATCACAAAACCCAAATAAATGAGCTCTGTCTTCATGAAAGATCACTTCTTCAAGTTTATCATCAATTTCTCTTGCTGCAACCTCTTCATCACTGAAGCTAAGTGTTTCAAATGTTCTTCCTCAATCTTGTTGAAGATCAGTATATCATCAAGATAAACAATTACAAACTTCCCAATGAAATCCTTCAAGACTTCATTCATCATCCTCATAAAATCACTGGGTGCATTCATCAACCCAAATGACATGATGAGCCATTTATACATTCCTTCATTTGTCTTGAATGTTGTCTTCCATTCATCACATTCTCTCATTCTAATCTGATGATATCCACTCTTTAAATCATTTTTCGAAAAGAACTTTGCCCCACTCAAGAAATCCATCAATTCATCCATCCTAGGTAAAGTAAATCTATACCTGATGGTGATTTTGTTTATAGCCCTCAAATATGTACACATTCTCCATCCACCATCTTTCTTCGGACTTAACACTGTTATTACATTGCATGGACTTAAGATTTCTCTAATCAACCCTTTTTCCATCAAATCATGGACTTGTCTCTTAACCTCTTCATTCTCCTGCATCGTCAATCTGTACGATGCTTTGTTTGGTAAACTCGCTCCAGGTATAAGGTCAATGTGATGACTTATCCTTCTGATGGGTGGCAATGAACAAGGTATTTCGTCCACTACTATATCAGCGAACTCCTCCAGCAGTTCCTAAATTTCTCTGGGTAGATAATCTATCTTGGTACTGGTTAAGATGACTCTTGGTATTCTCACCATGGCAAACTATATTTCTTCTTCTTTCTTGACCTCCTCAAGAAGTTCCTTCCCACTCATGAGAAGTATAGCATTGCTTGCTCCAGCCTTCACCTTCTCGTCTTTAATTGGCAGCAACATATGTGTTCTACCATTATTCTCCAAGGTGTATGTGTTCTTCCTCCCATCATGAACAACATTTCTGTCATATTTCCATGGTCTACCCAACAAAAGATGACAGACATCCATGGGAATGAAATCACATAAAATTTCATCCTTATATCCCCCTATTTTAAACTCAACTAAGCATTGTTTAGTGACTGTTACCTGATGTCTCTTCTACAACCACGAGACTTTATATGGGCTCGGATGTGCAACTGTCTCCAATTCCAACTTCTCCACCATCTATGTGGATACTAGATTATATGTGCTTCCACTGTCCACTATTACCTTGCATACCATGTCCTTGGTCTTGCAAGCAATTCTAAATAAACTGTTTCTCTGGACTGGATTCTCCACCTCCTTCTCTGGCTTTAAGAGAAATTTCCTCATCATTAAGGATCTTCCGCCTTTTGCATCTTCTTCTTCAACATTTTTCCTTTGAGCTTCTGAAATGTGAGCTTCACCTCCATATCTTTTCTTATCAGGACATTTATAGGACTTGTGTCCAATTTTTCCACTGACAAAACATTTATTTCACCTCCTCTGCCTCTTCCTCTTCCTCTTTCTCACAGAAAAGTGTTCCTGTCGGCATATTGTCTTCCCTATGAACTTCCTCCTCCTTCAGGGTGAGTATGAGGTTTCTTTTCTTCTTCCTTAGGATTATGTACTCTGTCTTGGACAATTTCTTTGCCTTTGCTTAGACTTCTACCTCTGCCTCTTTGTCCTTTCTTTCAGACTAATTTTTATTTTTCCTTCAAAGAAATCTGATAAGCATCTTCTACATTCCTAATTGTTACCATGCTCATATCATCCTAAATGTCATATCTCATACCATTCATATATCTATCCACCTTTTCATCATTACTCTCACGATGACCAACTCTAATGTTTATCCTGTAGAACTCTTCAGTGTATTCCTTCATTGTCATCCCTTTCTGTCTCAAATTCTACATTCTTTGAAATAGATTGATTTGGTAATCTCTGGGTATAAACTTGGATTTCATCTTTGCGACCATTCTATCCCAGCTTTTGATTCTTTGATTGCCTTTGCAACTCCTGTCAGCTTGCAGTTCATCCCACCATAGTGTTGCATGCCCTTTAAATCTAGTGACGACATATTTTACTTTCTTATCTTCTTCGATGTCTTCATAGTCGAAATATTTATCCAGAGCTCTAAACCAATCTAGTAGCCCCTCAACATCTAAGTTGCCTTCATAGATCAGAATGTCCATCTTTTCCCTGGCACCTATTCTTGCAACAACTCTGAATATATGTTCTTCCGTAGCATCCTCAACTACAAATTTTCCTTCATCTCCGGCCTCATTTTCATTTTCAACCTCACTGACATCTCCAACGTCAGATGTTTGTCTCTGTGTTGTCTCCATAACATCTAATTGAGAACGAAGTTCTCTCATCTCCCTTTCCACAGATGGATAGGGCATTGTCTCTCTTGACGTCTTTTGGGTGGCATGGTTTAAATTTGTTTCACGTAGAATTCAAATCACAACTTGTCTTCTGTCTCTTTTCACCTACAAAAACAAATATTGTGTGGCTTTCATAGCACCTGACGCAGACCCTCACCTCAGCAGGGTCCATTGACCTCCCAGTCTTCGGATCCTTCACTCCCCTTGAGATGAAACAACTCTTTGACTCATGCTGGAATCTTCTTTCAATACGACCATAGGTCATTGTACACAACCCCGCCTGCACGAACCAACACTAGGTGTGAGTTCTACTACCACGCGACATAAATGTTGTGTCCATGTGTCAACTCTTTGGCACTTCGCACTTCACAATTTCAGAGGTCTTGGGATGAGGCGACTCTACTCCCAAATCACAGAAAATCTGAAATCCGATAGGGGCCTATCAAATGCTAGCCCTCACCTTTATGCGAATGATGTGACCCTCTGCTAAGAATCGAGTTCCAACTCTAAATAATCCTAGGATTTTCGTGACTCGGGGAATCGGCGAACATGGCTCCTTCCCTTTCCCTTTCAAATCCCTGAAATCCAAAATCCACCTGACCGCAATCGACGGTCCTCGATGTATGGGATCTAATGGTCCTGGTTCTTTCGGGATTTCATGAACTGCAAGTTCATGACTTTCGATCCCAAGTTACGAGACACTCCAAGACCTGAATGCCGAAACACACCTTCAATCATGAGATCAACAACCCTCATTAATCCAAGTCCTATGGCCTCTATTCCTCCTTCAACTCTCTCTGGCATCGACTCTTCTGAGCTTCTTTTCTCACTATAACTCCTGGGTTCCAAGGAATCCCTGCGCGCACACCTTACGACTTCCATGACCTTCAATTCTTTTAATGATTCATGCTTTGTGCTCTCCTTGCAACAAAGGATTTTCAATAACTCTGTTGAGTTGAAGAGATATAACACTCTCCTTATCCTACACACTCCTTGCACAACTTTGTGCCACACTCACACTTTTGTTGGTATAAGAACAACGTTATCCCTCCTAAGATTTTTGAGATAAAACTCAGAACCCTGTCAATGCACTCTATGCCGACCTTTCACTGCACTCCTTGCAAAAATTCTCAGGAAGAGAAACAATTGAAACTCATACTTCTCCTCTCACAGACTTCATACATTCCTCATGAAATCACGAGCATACACACACACAACAACGAAACAAATGCATAACAAAGAATATAAACAAACTCTAAACACACCATTTAATCAATTCAAACACTATTCATCACAACACCATGAACTTGGATCAAAGCTTCATTATATTAATCCAAATGCTTATATACATGGGTTCTATATAAAAAAACTATCTGCTTATACAACCTACTATCTCAGTCCCTCTACACTCTCCTTCTATAGCTCTACTGCTCTCTTTTCTTTTTTCTTCTAACGAGAATAATATCCTAATACAATACAAGCGAGGGTGTCTTTTACGAGTTTTCCCTCCTACAGTGCTAAGCGATCATATCAGAAATAAAAGCTATCTGCTTTACATTCATTGCATATAAATGCCTCTAGATTTGACAGATGAGAGCAACACTCAATATTTGTTTTACAATCACAAAACATAAATGCAAATACATCCCCCTATCTATTACATTAATGTTTCTTCATTCAAATTCAAAAAGTCTTCAAAATGTGCGCTAGTGCATATCCAATTGTCCTCCACTTGCGCTTTATAGCTTGTTGGTGATGCTCCTACATCAGTTTTTTAGGACCATCTTTGTCATACTTTGGTTGTTGCGGATTTGCAGACCCGAACTCTGGTTTGTTATGGTGCTTAAATTTCTTCTCGATTTTAACAACATATCGATAAGGAACACCGAGTGATGAGATGTACAGAAAATCCATTTCATTCTGGATGTATCTGTGTAGAGCCCCATGGTATTTCATAACCAAATGTTGTTTGGAGTCTTTAATACCCATCTTGGTGCGTAAGGTATGGAAGGTATTGGTGAAATCCAGAACTTCTTGGCCCCTCTCTTGTCGTAGTGTGGTCCATCTCATGTACTCGTCCTCATAGTTTCCAACAGGGTAATACTGTCCCTTTACTGCATCCAAAAAACATCCCAAGTGGGATCGACCCCATATATTCCAGACTCCTCAGTGGAACTTTTCTCCTAGTAATTTTCCCACCAATGTTTGACATGGGGGAGAGCTTTAAGAAATGCGAAGGTGATATTTTCTTTGTCATAAAAATGGTGAACAAAGAAATAACCTTCTAGCAGATTTAACCATTTGTCTAGGGCTTCTGCATCTATCTCTCCTTCAAATACAAGAATATCAAAATTAACTTGTAGCTTGAAAGGTGAGGTGCTTCCAAAGTGGCTGCTTGATGAATATGTGCTTGTTGCTATCGACAGACGTTGAAGGATGTGGGAAAAATTCTCCATCATTTCGTCCCTCTGTCACATGAGACCTTGCTCAAGCAACATATTGATAGGATCGTCTGCTCCATCATTTTTATTTTCTTCCACCATTGAGGGTTTCTTGGGTGTGCGAGAGAGATTTTCCTCAAGAGAGACAACATTGAGACCTAAATTTCTATACTCAAACCTTGTCGGGGAGTGCGAAGGTGATCTTTTCCCTGTTGGAAAAATGGTGAACAGAGAAATAACATTCTAGCATATTAAAGCATTTGTTTAGGGCTTCTGCATCTATCTGTCCTTCAAATACAGGAATATCAAAATTAACTTGTAACTTGAAAGGAGAGGTGCTTCCAAAGTGGCCGCTTGATGAAGATTCGCCTGTTGCTATCGGCAAGCGTTGAAGGATGTGATAAAAATTCTCCATCATTTTGTCCCTCTGTTGCAAGAGAGCTTGCTGAAGCAACATATTGATAGGATCGTTTGCTCCATCATTTTTCTTTTCTTCCGCCATTGAGGGCTTCTTGGGTGTGCGAGAGAGATTGTCCTCAAGAGATACAAGCTCAAGACCCAACTTGGTATACTCAGACATTTTCGGGGGCATGCACTGAAAAACAATCAAGAATAGCCTGCTCTGATACCACTGATCCAGATTATTTTCGGCAGGAAATGAGAGCGAAGATATAACAAAGAAATGCACAGAGATATCACAGATATTAAATAATATAAAACAAATGTATCATAGATGCAACCATAAACACAGATATACAGTAATAAATTATTTCTATTAATGAAAGAAATGTACAGAGACTGTAAAAATACAGAGTGAAAGACTCGCTAGAATGGTGACAACTTATCTCTAAGAAGAGATGTGACGTCTACTCGCATTCACAAGATGATGATTACAATGAGGCTCTAAAGGCCTTTTACAATAAACATGAATTCCAAAAACCCTAGACATCCAAAAACCTAACCCTAGGAAATGAAGCGCCAAAAGTGATGTGGGCCTCGTTTGGGTAAGTTAGTACATCAACTTCTCGGGGTCGTAACTTTTGCATACGATCTCCATTTTAGGCATATGATAGACCGTTGGAAAGGTATCGTCGAAGAGATTCATTTCAGGGGGTCAATAATGTATTTGGTTATGATTGAGAATCTTGATCCAAAAAAACCTTCATTTAGGCCCTCAAAATGGCCCTGGAAGTTAAAAACTGCTAAAAATAGTAAATTGCCAAAACTGTCAGAAAACTGTTTTGAGCCAGTTGGAAAAGGTGGGTGGCCACCAATATCCACCTGGATCAATCCTCCCTCCTTAGGAATAAATGGTCTCCATTGCGTTGAGTGTCCGAGGGAAAGGAAAAAGTGGTTGTTGAATCTGAATCTTGGTGAGCTGCTTGCCTTGCTGGAGACGTCACGCTGCTTGGTTTGTGGAAGGCTATCATGAGTGATAGGTGTTATATATGCAATAAAAACACACTAAAAAGCCTCAATTAAATTGTCAACCCGGGGTAAGTAAACTTAGAGGTGTAGCAAAATATATGCCAAGGTAGAAGGACTGGTAGTAGTACAGTCTAACTACGAAAATGACTATCTAAGGGTTAATCTACTCAAGTAAAGACTACTAATGATCAAACTCTACTAAGAAACTCAAAATATGTACCCTAAGTAACCTTTGAATGAAGGATTGATGGATAGCTCTAGGAAAGAAAATGAAACCCCTACTTAAAGAAAACTTGTTCAATCATAACAATAAGCAAAAGAAAACTATTTATCTAATAAGCAAATAGCAACAACAAACTACTTCAACTAGCCTACTTAAATTCAATAAGCAACTATCCTAACAAAGCAGGAAAATAGACAAGGAAACAACTATCCTATTAAAGCAAGTAAACAACTAACTAGCCTAGGATGACTTCTACAACAAGTAAACTAATAAATAAGCAACTAATTAAACTAAGAAACAAGTGAACTCTATTCTTAAATTAATCTTCACAACTATTTACAATTTACAAAAGGAAATCTACTAAATTGAAAGCAAAGAGTAACTAACAACTAATCCTTAATCTATGATAAACAAACTACTCTTTAATCTACCAAAGCAATAGACTAGCTATCCTACAACAACAAGATAACTATCTTCTAATCTATGAAAGCAAGAAACTATCTTCTAATCTATGAAAACTCAAATATAGTGTTGATGGTTGTGTGAATGTCTCTGATGTCTTATAATATCACGATGCCACTTAACAATGGAAGATAATTCAGGAGGGATAAACTCGATATTGACTTCAATAGCAAAGTGAAAAGTGTGAATTAGACAATCCAGTGAAAACATAGCCATTATGGAAACAACATCAATTATCCTACATATACATGTGATTGCTCAATCATGCATTAACCATTAACAATATAAAGATGTTATTCTATGAATTTTAATTTCACTCTAGACTACTTGAAGCAAACTCATACTACACTAAACTCAATATCTAACTATGAATTGAAATTGCAACCTAGATCTAAGAAAGAAATTGCATGAAATAAATTATACTAATCCTATTTTAACAAATTAAATTGCAATTGGAAAATACTCATAAAGACATAATCTTAAATCCTATTTCTATTTCAACATATAACAAGATAAGCAAACTAAGAACTAACTAAGAAAACTAGATAAGAAAATTAAATAACAATTAAATCAACAAACTATAAATACAAACTAAACTAACAATTATCCATCCATCGAAATTTGTCAAAGAAACTATTAATTATGTTCTACTTTGTTTTAACTCTATTTTAGACTCTATTTCAGCATATAGAAATTCTAGCTATCTTCTAATTACAAACAAGGGTTAGTGTCTAAGCTTGCAAGATTGCTTCTACTAACTAATAACTCATTGCATACTAACAAGATTCCTCATAATAACCTGCAAAAACTAAATTAAACCAATTAAATCATAAACAACAATTTAAATAACGAAGAAGCAAAATGACAATTCATGTACAAAAAAAAAAAAAAGACATCTATGCTATATAATTCTCAAACAAACTCATAAGATAGTTACCCAGACTGTTGTTGGGCACCCCAACAAGTCGTGGTCACTCTTCAAATGCACACCATGATCTTCAACAACACAAATTCACAATTAAAACTAAAAACATAGTTTTACACAATTCTGGAAAAATGAAAATGGAAAAACAGAGGGAAATTGTCTTTTCCATCTAACACACGACTTCCTAGACTTCTTCCAAAAGTTATTTCCCAAAAGCACCACAATTCTGGCCTGGCGAACTTGTGAAAAATAGGTATCAAAATGACACCTATAACTACAAGACAATAAATCTTGTGTAAAAGTTGAGAGAGGTTTATGTTTTTGAATATGTCCTTGATAAAAACCTCTCTTGGTTTTCTAAAATTCACTTCCAGTTGTTAGTAAAACACAAAAATAAAACATGACTAAAACAAGAAAAATAGAGTGTTTTTTTATCTGAAAACCTAGGCCTCTAAGAGAATTGAATATATCCCAAACCATAACGTATATTAAAATACTGAGAGAGATTATTGTGTTTTGGTATGTTAGGAACAAAAACCTCCTCCATGTTTCAAAATTACTTTCCCATATGTTCAAAATCCCATCTTGAAGTTGGTTACTCAAAACTTACAGAAGTGTAGCGTGCTCTTAGCAGAAACACAATGTGGTCTTTGAGAGGGTTTTTGAAGGCCTTCCCAGAGTATTTTTGGGCTGAAAGTGGTATGGTTAGAAATTTTATGATGTCATATACACAATGGAACCATCAAGCACTGCAAATGCCTTCTCCAAACCTCTGAAAAATTGACTTGAAGTCAAGCTATCCAAATTTGCAGAAACCCTCCTATAGCGACTCTATTTGGGGAATTTCTCTCAAATAATAACACCTGTGCATAAAATGAAGGAGGTTTTTTTTTCTTGGTATAGTATTGACAAAAACCTCTTTCACTTTTGTCAAGAGTCAAATTCATCTTCCTTAATTCAGAAACCAATTTTGAAGTAGAACTTTGACCAAGACAATCATTTGAAAATTTATGACAAGGAATGATGGCATGACCATGATGAAAATTTATGACCTTGGATGAGTGGAGGGAGTAGTGATAACACCTAGACACACCAATGACAATTTTACAACCAATATATGTCAAATTTTATTATGAAAATATAACAATTTGACCTAATAACCCTATCAATCACATGAAAGAGTAAATTTGATCACTGGTGACTGACAAAAATGACAGATACTAACAAAAGTCTTGGTTTGTACTAGTAGACATGGTGAACATGATAATTTTTATTTCCTTTCGTCAATCTATAACAATTCAAACAATTGTTCCTCTTTTCATAAGCTTGTAATACATATGGCAATAAGTATTTAGCAGTTGTTATCGCTCTGTATTTGTCAAAAAGAGTAGTTAAGTATACAAAGTCTTCTATAGCATAAACATAAAAATGAACAACAATCTTATAACACACACAATGATGTCAGCAGTATATAATTTAGCATACCAATACAAACAACTGCTGATATAATATCCCAAGACATTGTAAAAAGACAGTATGACAAAATTTTGACAAAAATCCTACTTCCTCTTCTCATGGGTTTGCTATACAAATGGGCAGTGCTTAGCGTTTCTTTTAGCTCAGGAAACTCCCCCCAGACCAAAGGTATGGAATTTCCTCGTTCCATGAATTAGAAATAGGTCTTTACTGTTTTTAGAGGGGGGTTAGCAATAGGCTTCTTAGTCTTCTTGCCCGATGAGGTTGCAGGGGTATCAACAAGTTTCTTGGAATTTTGGTCCGGTAAAGGAATAGCTTGAGCATGAGGGTTTGGGTGGAGTAACAATCCCTAGATCAAGATTCTTCTTGCTAGTCTTGATTGTAATATGAGGGTTTGCAAATTGGTAAATGAACTCATCCCATGTTTTCCCAAATTTGGCTAAGACAAGTAGTTTGAAAAGGACATGGTGAAATAAGTTGTTATGGGGATTAGTTACATTCTTCCTTACTTGGGAATACATCTTCTAAAGACTCTTCAAGAAGTAAAAGGAAAAATTCAATGGCTTATTGAACTAAAAGTGAGCTATGAATCGAAATTTACAGGCTTTAAAGACAGAATATCTACCTTCACATGTAATCAATCTGGTGATGACTATGAGAGGGTTGATTGGCTCCTCTTTTATCCACTCCTTGGAGTATCCCTTAGCTCCAGAGTTGTTCTGAAATTCGGTTTTGAAAACCCTGATATATCTTACTCTTGGCAATTGGTGGTGTTTAAACCAGGGGTCTCCAACTCTTGGGAGCTTTGTGGCTGAGGCAATTGATTTCTCAGAGATCACAAATATAGTGAATAAGAGCAGAGAAAGACAAGAGTGTTCCATTATTATTTTTTTTTCCATCGTGCTCACACAATCCATTCCTCTATCTCACATTTTATAAGGCATGTAATCATAACTCTATAATGAATAGTTTGTAATGAAAATAAACCGGTCAAGTGGTCTGTTAAGGAAATGTATAGTAGTTTATAACACACATGGAATTAGCATTTCAAAAATAGAATAATTGTTGATATAATAGCCTGTATTATGAAAACAACACACATAAATTTTTACAAAGATTTACTTCTTCTAGGCAATGTTATCATTTGTCAACTCATGAACCCCTCCCCCACACCTAAGTATTGTGACACCTCACAATAAAAAATATAGAAAAACAGTCAGTTCTCCAAATAGTCGAAGATTTACAACTTGTTAAGTGTAGAGATAAATTTCATAGATTGGTTTGATGAGACGGTTAAAATATGGCCCCACCTATAGGATAAGAGATCCTATATATAGATAAGAAGAGGTAGGCAAGAGAGTTTCAATATAGTCTCATAGTTAGTTTGCAATGGAAAGTTTATGGAGTTCATTAACCTTACCTTAACCATACATACTTCATGTCAGCTTTGTCTATAAGTAATGTCGTACATCAGGACAAATTTAAACTTGTTATTT
>SNQJ01S0112520.1:13695-33505 GCA_010110895.2 Picea sitchensis
GGGTCTGCAAATCCGCAACAACCAAAGTATGACAAAGATGGTCCTAAAAAACTGATGTAGGAGCATCACCAACAAGCTATAAAGCGCAAGTGGAGGACAATTGGATATGCACTAGCGCACATTTTGAAGACTTTTTGAATTTGAATGAAGAAACATTAATGTAATAGATAGGGGGATGTATTTGCATTTATGTTTTGTGATTGTAAAACAAATATTGAGTGTTGCTCTCATCTGTCAAATCTAGAGGCATTTATATGCAATGAATGTAAAGCAGATAGCTTTTATTTCTGATATGATCGCTTAGCACTGTAGGAGGGAAAACTCGTAAAAGACACCCTCGCTTGTATTGTATTAGGATATTATTCTCGTTAGAAGAAAAAAGAAAAGAGAGCAGTAGAGCTATAGAAGGAGAGTGTAGAGGGACTGAGATAGTAGGTTGTATAAGCAGATAGTTTTTTTATATAGAACCCATGTATATAAGCATTTGGATTAATATAATGAAGCTTTGATCCAAGTTCATGGTGTTGTGATGAATAGTGTTTGAATTGATTAAATGGTGTGTTTAGAGTTTGTTTATATTCTTTGTTATGCATTTGTTTCGTTGTTGTGTGTGTGTATGCTCGTGATTTCATGAGGAATGTATGAAGTCTGTGAGAGGAGAAGTATGAGTTTCAATTGTTTCTCTTCCTGAGAATTTTTGCAAGGAGTGCAGTGAAAGGTCGGCATAGAGTGCATTGACAGGGTTCTGAGTTTTATCTCAAAAATCTTAGGAGGGATAACGTTGTTCTTATACCAACAAAAGTGTGAGTGTGGCACAAAGTTGTGCAAGGAGTGTGTAGGATAAGGAGAGTGTTATATCTCTTCAACTCAACAGAGTTATTGAAAATCCTTTGTTGCAAGGAGAGCACAAAGCATGAATCATTAAAAGAATTGAAGGTCATGGAAGTCGTAAGGTGTGCGCGCAGGGATTCCTTGGAACCCAGGAGTTATAGTGAGAAAAGAAGCTCAGAAGAGTCGATGCCAGAGAGAGTTGAAGGAGGAATAGAGGCCATAGGACTTGGATTAATGAGGGTTGTTGATCTCATGATTGAAGGTGTGTTTCGGCATTCAGGTCTTGGAGTGTCTCGTAACTTGGGATCGAAAGTCATGAACTTGCAGTTCATGAAATCCCGAAAGAACCAGGACCATTAGATCCCATACATCGAGGACCGTCGATTGCGGTCAGGTGGATTTTGGATTTCAGGGATTTGAAAGGGAAAGGGAAGGAGCCATGTTCGCCGATTCCCCGAGTCACGAAAATCCTAGGATTATTTAGAGTTGGAACTCGATTCTTAGCAGAGGGTCACATCATTCGCATAAAGGTGAGGGCTAGCATTTGATAGGCCCCTATCGGATTTCAGATTTTCTGTGATTTGGGAGTAGAGTCGCCTCATCCCAAGACCTCTGAAATTGTGAAGTGCGAAGTGCCAAAGAGTTGACACATGGACACAACATTTATGTCGCGTGGTAGTAGAACTCACACCTAGTGTTGGTTCGTGCAGGCGGGGTTGTGTACAATGACCTATGGTCGTATTGAAAGAAGATTCCAGCATGAGTCAAAGAGTTGTTTCATCTCAAGGGGAGTGAAGGATCCGAAGACTGGGAGGTCAATGGACCCTGCTGAGGTGAGGGTCTGCGTCAGGTGCTATGAAAGCCACACAATATTTGTTTTTGTAGGTGAAAAGAGACAGAAGACAAGTTGTGATTTGAATTCTACGTGAAACAAATTTAAACCATGCCACCCAAAAGACGTCAAGAGAGACAATGCCCTATCCATCTGTGGAAAGGGAGATGAGAGAACTTCGTTCTCAATTAGATGTTATGGAGACAACACAGAGACAAACATCTGACGTTGGAGATGTCAGTGAGGTTGAAAATGAAAATGAGGCCGGAGATGAAGGAAAATTTGTAGTTGAGGATGCTACGGAAGAACATATATTCAGAGTTGTTGCAAGAATAGGTGCCAGGGAAAAGATGGACATTCTGATCTATGAAGGCAACTTAGATGTTGAGGGGCTACTAGATTGGTTTAGAGCTCTGGATAAATATTTCGACTATGAAGACATCGAAGAAGATAAGAAAGTAAAATATGTCGTCACTAGATTTAAAGGGCATGCAACACTATGGTGGGATGAACTGCAAGCTGACAGGAGTTGCAAAGGCAATCAAAGAATCAAAAGCTGGGATAGAATGGTCGCAAAGATGAAATCCAAGTTTATACCCAGAGATTACCAAATCAATCTATTTCAAAGAATGTAGAATTTGAGACAGAAAGGGATGACAATGAAGGAATACACTGAAGAGTTCTACAGGATAAACATTAGAGTTGGTCATCGTGAGAGTAATGATGAAAAGGTGGATAGATATATGAATGGTATGAGATATGACATTTAGGATGATATGAGCATGGTAACAATTAGGAATGTAGAAGATGCTTATCAGATTTCTTTGAAGGAAAAATAAAAATTAGTCTGAAAGAAAGGACAAAGAGGCAGAGGTAGAAGTCTAAGCAAAGGCAAAGAAATTGTCCAAGACAGAGTACATAATCCTAAGGAAGAAGAAAAGAAACCTCATACTCACCCTGAAGGAGGAGGAAGTTCATAGGGAAGACAATATGCCGACAGGAACACTTTTCTGTGAGAAAGAGGAAGAGGAAGAGGCAGAGGAGGTGAAATAAATGTTTTGTCAGTGGAAAAATTGGACACAAGTCCTATAAATGTCCTGATAAGAAAAGATATGGAGGTGAAGCTCACATTTCAGAAGCTCAAAGGAAAAATGTTGAAGAAGAAGATGCAAAAGGCGGAAGATCCTTAATGATGAGGAAATTTCTCTTAAAGCCAGAGAAGGAGGTGGAGAATCCAGTCCAGAGAAACAGTTTATTTAGAATTGCTTGCAAGACCAAGGACATGGTATGCAAGGTAATAGTGGACAGTGGAAGCACATATAATCTAGTATCCACATAGATGGTGGAGAAGTTGGAATTGGAGACAGTTGCACATCCGAGCCCATATAAAGTCTCGTGGTTGTAGAAGAGACATCAGGTAACAGTCACTAAACAATGCTTAGTTGAGTTTAAAATAGGGGGATATAAGGATGAAATTTTATGTGATTTCATTCCCATGGATGTCTGTCATCTTTTGTTGGGTAGACCATGGAAATATGACAGAAATGTTGTTCATGATGGGAGGAAGAACACATACACCTTGGAGAATAATGGTAGAACACATATGTTGCTGCCAATTAAAGACGAGAAGGTGAAGGCTGGAGCAAGCAATGCTATACTTCTCATGAGTGGGAAGGAACTTCTTGAGGAGGTCAAGAAAGAAGAAGAAATATAGTTTGCCATGGTGAGAATACCAAGAGTCATCTTAACCAGTACCAAGATAGATTATCTACCCAGAGAAATTTAGGAACTGCTGGAGGAGTTCGCTGATATAGTAGTGGACGAAATACCTTGTTCATTGCCACCCATCAGAAGGATAAGTCATCACATTGACCTTATACCTGGAGCGAGTTTACCAAACAAAGCATCGTACAGATTGACGATGCAGGAGAATGAAGAGGTTAAGAGACAAGTCCATGATTTGATGGAAAAAGGGTTGATTAGAGAAATCTTAAGTCCATGCAATGTAATAACAGTGTTAAGTCCGAAGAAAGATGGTGGATGGAGAATGTGTACATATTTGAGGGCTATAAACAAAATCACCATCAGGTATAGATTTACTTTACCTAGGATGGATGAATTGATGGATTTCTTGAGTGGGGCAAAGTTCTTTTCGAAAAATGATTTAAAGAGTGGATATCATCAGATTAGAATGAGAGAATGTGATGAATGGAAGACAACATTCAAGACAAATGAAGGAATGTATAAATGGCTCATCATGTCATTTGGGTTGATGAATGCACCCAGTGATTTTATGAGGATGATGAATGAAGTCTTGAAGGATTTCATTGGGAAGTTTGTAATTGTTTATCTTGATGATATACTGATCTTCAACAAGATTGAGGAAGAACATTTGAAACACTTAGCTTCAGTGATGAAGAGGTTGCAGCAAGAGAAATTGATGATAAACTTGAAGAAGTGATCTTTCATGAAGACAGAGCTCATTTATTTGGGTTTTGTGATCTGTTCAAATGAATTGAAAATGGATCTTGAGAAGGTAAAAGAGATCAGGGATTGGCCATCACCAATGAGTATTTTTTAAGTTAGAAGCTTCCATGGATTGGCTAGTTTTTACAGGAAGTTCATCAGAAATTTTAGTGGGATATGTGCACCAATGATGGACACAGTCAAGAAAAGATATAAATCTTTTTATTGGACAGAGGAAGCAGAGAAAAATTTTAGATTGTTGAAAGAGAAAATAACTGGACAGCCAGTTCTAGTTCTGCCAGATTTCGGAAAAACATTTCAAGTCAGATGTGATGCAAGTGGATTTGCGATTAGAGCAGTCTTGAGTCAAGGCAATAGGCCAATTGCATACTTCAGTGAGAAGCTGAATGAGAGAAAGATGAAATATTCAACGTATGATAAAGAATTTTATGTAGTCATACATGCATTGAAGAAATGGAGGCATTACTTGGTTCCAAAAGATTTTGTATTGTATAGCGACAACCATGCTTTGCAATTCATAACTCGACAGGATAAATTGAACCAAAAGATTGCAAAATGGGTTGAATATATGCAGAGTTTCACTTTTGTGATAAAGCACATTTCTAGACTACTAACAAATTTGTTGATGCATTAAGCAGAAAGTGTTTGATTCTGCAGGAGTTTAGAGTGAAAACCTTGGGTTTTGACAATCTCAAGGAGTTGTACAAAGATGATGTAGATTTTAAGGAGGCTTATGAAGAATGTGAGAATCCAGTGCTCAGAGATACAAGCCAATGGACTGAATACTTGATCCAGGATGGATTTTTATTCAGGGGGAATCAATTGTGTATACCAAAGTTCTCTATGAGAGAAAACCTTTTGAAGGAAAAGCATAGTGGAGGATTGGTTGGACATTTTGGACATGATAAACCTTCGCACAACTGAATATATCATACTATTGGCCAAGAATGAAGACAAATGTCAGTAAATTTGTGAACAGGTGCAGGATTTTCCAGCATGTGAAGG
This sequence comes from Picea sitchensis, assembly GCA_010110895.2. Lineage (NCBI taxonomy): Eukaryota > Viridiplantae > Streptophyta > Pinopsida > Pinales > Pinaceae > Picea > Picea sitchensis. The sequence continues at coordinate 18,851 of SNQJ01S0112520.1, forward strand.
GAAGAAGACATAATACATGGTTGTATCAACCGTTTCCAATACCAGAGAGGCCGTGGGATGGGTTAAGAATGGATTTTGTGTTGGGACTACCGAGGGCACAAAGGGGTTGTGATTCCATATTTGTGGTAGTCGATAGATTTTCTAAAATGGAACATTTTGTTCTATGTCAGAAAACCAATGATGCAACACACATTTCAAATCTGGTTTTCAAAGAAGTTGTTAGACTTCATGGTTTACCCAGGAGTATTGTATCGGACAGGGATACCAAATTTGTTGGTCATTTCTAGAGGACCCTATGGATGAAGTTTGGGATGAATTTATCTTTTGGCTCAACATATCATCCTTAGACAGATGGAAAAAATGAGGTAGTAAATCGAAGTTTAGGGTATTTGCTGAGAATCTTAGTAGTTGAATATCATAGTGAGTGGGATCAAATTCTGCCACAAGTGGAATTTGCGTATAACGATTCACCCAACAGGAGCACCAGACAGAGCCCACTTCAGATAGTGTATGGAATGCAGTCAAAAGGAGTATCTGAGTTGAGAGACTTAGAGCAGAGTGAGTTCAGAAGTGTTGGAGCAGAAGACTTTGCAGCAAAAATGCATGAACTCCACAGTAAATTCAAAGAGCGATTACAGAATTCCAACCAGGAATACAAGCACAAAGCAGATCAACACAAGAGAGAACTTCAGTTTGCAGTAGGTGATTTTGTTTTGGTGCATCTTAGGAAAGAAAGGTTCCGAAGGGGAACATATAATAGAATGAAGATGAAGAAAATTGGGCCATGTAAGATTTTGCGAAAATTTGAGGAAAATTCTTACGAAATTGAATTACCAGATGGGGTAGGAATATCACCCATATTCAACATAGTAGATATGTATCCCTACAGGGAAGATGGAATAGAGAGATCATAGGATCATAAGGAAGCCCAATGGGTAAAGAAGATGCCTGTAGCTAAAAGGCCACAAATGGAAAAGATAATTGATCAAAGATTTAGCAAGAGGACCCAGAGGAAGATGCATCTTGAATACTTAGTAAAGTGGAAAGGAAACATGATTGAAGATGCATGTTGGGAAAGTGAAGAAGATATCCAAATACATGGACAGATGGTGCAGGAGTTCATGAAATATTTTAGCAAGGGACTATGATGTTGGAGCATCACCAACAAGCCAAAAATCGCAAGTGGAGGACAATTGGATATGCACCAACACACATGTTGAAGACTTTTTGAATTTGAATGAAGGAACATTAATGTAATAGATAGGGAGATATATTTGCATTTATGTTTTGTGATTGTAAAGAAGATCTTGAGTGTTTCTCTCATCTGTCAGATCTAGAAGAATTTATGTGCAATGAATGTAAAGTAGATAGCTTTTATTTCTGATATGATAGCTTAGTGTTGTAGGAGGGAAAGCTCGTAAAAGACACCCTCGCTTGTAATGTATTAGGATATTATTCTCGTTAGAAGAAAAAAGAAAAGAGAGTAGTAGAGCTGTAGAAGGAGAGTGTAGAGGGATAGAGATAGTAGGTTGTATAAGCAGATAGTTTTTGATATAGAACCCATGTACATAAGCATTTGGATTAATATAATGAATCTTTGATCCAAGTTCATGGTGTTGTGATGAATACTGTTTGCATTGCTTAAATGGTATGTTTACAGTTTGCTTATATTCTCTGTTATGCATTTGTTTCAATGGTGTGTGTGTGTGTGTATGCTCGTGATTTCATGAGGAATGTATGAAGTCTGTGAGAGGAGAAGTATGAGTTTCAATTGTTTCTCTTCCTGAGAATTCCTACAAGGAGTGCAGTGAAAGGTCTGCATAGAGTGCATTAACAGGGTTCTGAGTTTTATCTCAAAAATATCAGGAGGGATAACGTTGTTCTTATACCAACAGAAGTGTGAGTGTGGCATAGAGTCATGAAAGGAGTGTGCAGGCTAAGGAGAGTGCTATATCTCTTCAACTCAATGGAGTGATTGAAGAGCCTTTGTTGTAAGGAGGGAACAAAGCATGAATCATTGAAAAAATTGAAGGTTGTGGAAGCTGCAAGGTGTGCCCACAGGGATTCCTTGGAACCCAGGATATATAATGAGAAATGAATCTCAGAAGATTCGACGCCAGAGAGAGTTGAAGGAGGAATATAGGATGTAGGATCTAGATCAACGAGGACCGTTGGTCTCATACTTGAAGGTGTGTTTCGGCATTCAGGTCTTGGAGTGTCTCATGACTTGGGATCGAGAGTGGTTCACGAAATCTCGAAATAACCAGGATCGTTAGATCCCATACATAGAGGACCGTCGATCACAGTCAGGTGGATTTCGAATTTCAGGGATTTGAAAGGGAAAGGGAAGGAGACCTATTCATTGATTTCCCGATTCATGAAAATCCTGGGATTATTTAGAGCTGGAAATCAATTCTCAGCAGAGGATCACATCATTCGCATAAAGGCGAGGGATACCATTTGATAGGCCCCTATCGGATTTTAGAGTTTCGATGACTGGGGAGTAGAGTCACCTCATCCTAACACCCCTGAAATTCTGAAGTGTGAAGTGCCAAAGAGTTGAAACGTGGACACAACATTTCTGTTGCATGGTAGCAGAACTCGTTCCTTGTGTTGGTTCACGTAGGTGGGGTTGTGTACAAGGACCTGTGGTTGTATTGAAAGAAGATTCCAGTAGGAGTCAAAGAGTCATTTCGTCTCAAGGAGAGTGAAAGATCCAAATACTGGGAGGTCAGTGGACCCTACTGAGGTGGGGGTCTGCATCACAAACAATCTCCCGAAAACTAGTCCAAGCCACAGGAAAAGAAGGGTCACGGGAAGACAAAGGAGGACACCGAAAAATGGTGTGATTTCCACAAAATCCCCTGGCACAACACCGATGAATGTCTCTCAAAACAGTCATTGGTGGATGAGATCAAAGACAAGGAGCCGAACCCTGATTCATAATCTGATTCTGAAAATACTAGTAAAATACATATCATCGACGCAGACCCCACTGCTATTATCGCAACTACAACAATTCAACCAAAAGAACCAACAGATCCTAAAGAGGGGGAGCACATTTTTCATTCTCAGATGTGGGTGAAGGGGACCCCACTGCATTTTATTGTTGATAGTGGAATACAGAAGAACCTCATCTCAGCAGAGGTCATCAAATAGTTGGGATTGTTGACAAAACCACACCCGCATCCATACAACATCGGGTGGCTTCGCCAAGTACAAGATCTTTGTGTCAGCTAGCAGTGTTGATTGTCATACGACATCCAACCCTTCAAGGATGAGGTATTATGTGATGCTTCCCCACTGGATGTTTGTGATGTTCTCTTGGGCCAACCATATATGTGGAAGCACCATGGTGTTTATGAGTCTCGACCCTGCAGTGTCATTGTTTCTCTGGGGGGTCATCTCTACAGAATACCAGAGGTAGTTCCGACTACTGTTCCACCTAAAAAGTGACACAAGGTATTATCTCATACTACAAAATTCAACGTCTTCACAATTTGTTCAAAAGGTGAACAAAAGGATACTGCAACCACTACAGCCTCGCCCCAAGCACTTTCTATCCAACAGAAGCATGTCGATAAGATTGTAGCAAAGTGTAAAGATTATTTATGCACAAAATAATATCATGTATCCAGACTGGTTAAAAGGGTCCAACCCTTCCATCCACATGCTTGTGATAGCCTTCCACAAACCGAGCAGCGTGACGTCTCTAGCAAGGCAAGCAACTCACCAAGATTCAAATTCAACAAACGCTTTTTCCTCTCCCTTGGGCACTGAACACAATGGAGACCATTGCTTCCTAAGGAGGGAGGATTGATCCAGGTGGATATCGGTGGCCACTGACCTTTTCCAACTAGCTCAAAACAGTTTTCTAGCAATTTTGGCAATTTACTATTTTTAGCAGTTTTTAACTTCCGGGGCCATTTTGAGGGCCTAAATGAAGGTTTTTTCGAGATCGATCTTCTAAATGATATCTAAAGGAATTATTTAGGCCCAAAAATTAATCTCCTTGAGGATACCTTTCCAATGGGCTATCATACGTCTAAAACGAAGATCGTATGCAAAAGTTACAACCCCGAGAAGTTGATGTACTAACTTACCCAAACGGGGCCCACATGAATTTTGGCGTTTCATCTCCTAGGGTTAGGTTTTTGGATGTATAGGGTTTTGGGAATTCTTTTTTATTTTAAAAAGGCCTTTAGAGCCTCATTGTAATCATCTTCTTGCGAATGTGGGTAGCCGTCACATCTCTTCTCATAGATAAGATGCCACCATTCTAGCGAGTCTTTCACTCTATATTTTTACAGTCTCTGTACATTTATTTCATTAATAGAAATCATGTATTACTATATATATGTGTTTATGGTTGCATCTCTGATACATTTATGTTATATTATTGAATATCTGCGATATCTCTGTGCATTTCTTTGTTATATCTCCGCTCTCATTTCGTGTCGAAAATAATCCGGATCAACAATGAAAAAATAAAAGGGAGGGGAATGTAACATCCCTAGTTTTAATTCATGCAAATTATAGTGTACTTGTGTAAAAATCATTTACGTTGGTGAGCCGATATGTTTGGGGCAAAGAGCCCATATTGATTAATATGACCGATGGTCGAAATAAGTATTATGTAAATTTAAATGATTAATAAAAATGATAATGTTTGGATGCAATACAAGAGGGACATTAATGATGGGGGGGATATGATTCCACAAGAAGGGGGGCCAAAGGGGGTTTTATTCATGGGTATTAATCCAAACCCACATTCCTAAATTTTATTATCATTGTTTATAAACCTTATATTTTTGTTTTTGAGTGTTTCCAAATCCAATCATTGAATTCATATAATAATTTGGGTGATTAAATCAACCCAAAATTTATTGAGAGCATAGGCATGAGTACAATCATCTTTGGGAAGAGTGAGAGTCAACCAAGCAAGGGAGAAGAATGAAATTTGTATGTGAAAATGAGAGAGTTTTTATAGGCATATTTTGGGAAGCAAGAGAGGCGTTGAGTATTGGGAAGAGCACCAACCATGTTGTTCTTAAGGGAAGCCATTGTTTGGCTATGTTTTTTTTGAAATTGAGGCTTGTGTGCCTATAAAAATTAGTTGTAATCCTATAGTACATTTTCTTGTTGAGGAAATGGCTCAAGAGCCTTATGAAGGTTTCTATGAGCACTTTTGCAACAACTGAGAGTTCTTGTAGTCCCCAGCTAAGATATTTCTAGCCAACTGAATGCAATGGAATCCCTGATAAATGAATGGTACAACCCAATGGACTGAGAGAAGTGAAAGGGGTACATTCCATGGGTTGTACAGGTTGTGGGGAACAAAACTAGTGGAGTTGAATTGTTGTGGGAGTAGAACTTGGGTTTTTGGGGTACTAAATGTGGAGAGTGGGCAACCAAGAGGGATAGATCTCCTTGTGGCCTCATAGCCTCAGCTCTAGGGTGGCCCATTGTTAATATTTGGACCAACAATGCTTATGGCTTGGAAGAACATCCTTCATACACAACCAGTTGGTTATGTTTTATAAATAGATGTGTTTCTGTTGTTTTTTCTATGATTATTCCTCTATGTAAATGTTAATTTGAATGATTTTAGTTTTGTTATGTGTGCATGAATTCATGGTTTTTATTATGTTGTTAGTTTGCATGAGTAAATCAATGTGTTTGTTGTATTTTTTATGAGCCTAATGCCCCTTGGTTTATTCATATGTATGGGGCATTTTTAATTTTCGTTTCATCAAGTGGGTACATTACAAGGGGTTTCCTTTGGCTCCCCTATTTTTTTAATTATAATTGAAGATCTTTATAGGAATATAATGGAGGGAAAAAATATCTAGTTCATTGAAAGGTATCAATATTAGAAGATCTTTCTTTCTGACCCATTTTCATTTTATGGATGATGTATTATTATTTTATCATGGTTCATGGATAGATGTGTTTAAGTTAAAAGGGATATTAGATTTATATTGTACACATATTGGTGTGAAAGTTAATTTGTAAAAAATCTCTATTTCCTTTAATGGGGTGGATGAGAACCTTATTAGATTAATCATTCAAATTTTTCCCTATCGACTTTATGATTTAAAGGGTGGGTTCAAATAGATCGGTTTTTACATTAAGACCAATGATTATGGAATTAATGAGTAGAGATGGCTTATTTCAATGGTGGAAAGAAGGATTGATTTTTGTTTTAATAGGTGGTTTTCCATAGGTGTAAGGTTGGTGTTGGTGAATTCATTATTGGAAACTATACCAATATACTTGCACTTTTTGGCCTATATTCCCAAAGGGGTCCTTAAAAAAATAAAAAATAAAATACAATTTTTAGGTTTGTATGGTCCGATAATAGGGACAAGGAGGGTATCCCATTGGTTAAATGGTAAGTTATTTCCAAGCCTTATGAACTCTGTGGATGGAGCCTTAAAACCATTCATATGTTTGGGAAGGATTTAGCTTGGTGTGTTTGGATGTTTATCTCAATGGATGCTAGAATCAAATCCTTATTCAAAAATACATAGAACCCTATTCTGTATAAGATTGGGTTATGAACCCAACCAGGCCTATTCATAATGTATCTATCATTTGAAAATCCACAGTTATAGCTTTACCTATGATTGGAAATTAGTTAGCTTGGTGGGTAGGTAATGGAGAAATGGTTAGGATAGGAGTTTATCATTGGGTGAGTAGTGGTGATGCTTACAAGTTGTTTGAGAACTCGATGAGCTCTCTTTATCTTTAATTTGGCTCAGGCATCCTCCCCAGAAACCTCTTTAATATGGAGTCAAGCATGGAATAAGGCAAACCTTCTAGGTTTAAAAGAGAATGACAAGGAATAATGGGATGGAAACATATCTAAGCTTAATATGTGCCATGCCCACATTAAATAGGTAGAGTATGAGCTTGTATGGTCTAGGAATCTTGTTTTTGGTAATTATACCCCAAGATTAAAATATGAATACATGTATAATCTTTATAAACCTAAAAATCCTCATTGGTAGTGAAAGCCACTATGGAAGATCGTATCACCTTTAAAATGAAGGATATTCATGTGGCTAGCTTGTATGAATGAATAACTTACATGGGATGTACTATAGAAAATGAATAAACATAGTCCAAGCAAGTGTTCCTCGTGCAAGAGAGAGGAGGAAAATATAAGCCAATTACTTATCCTTTGTCCATATTCTAAGAAGGTATGGGAATAAATGGATATATTCACAAGGGTAAAGGATATTTTGCAAGACGACTCTATTTTTTTATTGTTTCAAGGATTGTCCACAAAATCCCGAATTAAAATAATTTTGAGCCCATGGGTATATGGTTCACTAGAAATGTGATCACTTTTGATGATAGATTTGCCCCTCCTTTCTAGTGTTCTTCTCAAGTTAAGGATTTTTTTTCTAATTATAAATATGTTCCAAAGATTACTCCTCAAAGGCAGTGCTCCCATGCTTTTATTGACATGACCGGGGTTTGGGTTTTGATGGTGTCTGTTAAGGTGGCCAACCCCCTAACTGTGGGGTAGGTGGAATTTTGTTCTTAAATGATTCCCATTCCATAATTTTTAAGGCTAGCCTAGGAGGAAGATCTAATCATTGTGTTGAACTCCTTTCCTTAAAGATTCTTCTTAAATAGTTAGCTAAAAGACATGTGTCCCATCTTTAGGTGTTTGGAATTTTCAAGTGGTATTAATTTGGATGAATGTGAAGTGTAGAATGTACACTATGTTTTTAGCAATATTTTTGAGGAAGTGAAAAACTCTTAATTTGTTTTAAATTCAATCTATTTTTCTTATGTTTTAAGAGAGCTCAACTCCACTCCCAAGACTCTCTCAAAAGAAGTCAGCAATATTTTTGAGGAAGTGAAAAACTCTTAATTTGTTTTTAATTCAATCTATTTTTCTCATGTTTTAAGAGAGCTCAACTCCACTCCCGAGACTCTCTCAAAAGAAGTCTCAATCTGGTTGTTGGCTCATGCATTTGGAAGGAAAAAAATGATTGATCCCTTATTCAGGAACACATCCTATCTATTTTTGTTTGAGGATAAACTCTTATTTGTCTTTCTCCGGTTGTTCATAGTTTCAATTTGGTTCCATTTTCTATATATGGAGATGGAAGACCGTGCTATAGGCCTATGGGAAAAGTACAAGATTGATTATGCTGCACTTTTATTGACTAATCTGGTTCCTTAATTTTCCTTTGATTGGAACTCCTTAGAAAGATTCTATTTGGTATACATTTTTATGTTATTCTAGTAAGAATATGTAGTGATATTTATATGAAGAAGTTTAAGCTCTAGTTAAAAGAACTTTTGTATCAAAAATATATAGGCATATATTTAGTGATGCTTATTTGTTTATTATCCTATGGATGTTGCTTGCAATGCTTAAAGCATGTAGAAAATGTTTTCTCTTTCCCTTGTGAATGGAATTACAATTTTGTTTTTAGGGGAAAAAAATGAAAATACAACCACTTATTCATTTTCCTTACAACCACATGATTTCCTTACATAAATATGTATGATCCTTTATATCATAGGTTAAAAGCTTATTTTTCCATCTATTAGAAATATGGGTTTAGCATAGTTTCTATTCTCATTTTTTAATAAGTTAACTCAATTTATTATGAAATCTTGTAAAATTTGGGTGACTATGATTTACAACCTACACACTATTACAACAAAATCTAACAATCAGTGTGATGTAAATTCCCAAGCATCAAGGAGCTAATCTTATGCAACTCAAGAAGGCTACCCATTGTCACCTTAGTAACTCTTCCTCTCACTTTTGGTCGTCTCTTCTCCAAGTCAAGGGAGGCTTCCCTAAAGATAGGATTACGAAGGCTATGGAGTGGAGGCACAAGGTTATTTATTGAAGAGTAAGCCTAAAAAAAATGAATGGTTGTAGTATGGATGGATAAATAAATTGTGTGAGAACAAGAAGATAAAGCTGGAAAACCCCAAGGCCAAGTGCTTAATCAAACATTGGGAAAATTGAGTCAAAGTAGCATGGATCAAAGAGGGAGATTAAATGAACATGTAAGGTAATAAGGTTTGATATGCATGCCAAAAATCAACCTTAACGTTATGAAATTTATTGCATAAAATTATCCTTGGAAAGCTAGGGGTACCATTCAAAATATTGTTATGAAGGTGATGCCATATCATGCTAGCAATAACTAGGTTTGTTAGGTGTAAGATTAACATGGAAACAACAAAGATAAGAGGGATCATGTCCTCACTTTACTTTATCAAAATGAAACATGATTCATTACAAGGCCTTCACAACAAAATTGCAAGGGTTTCCTATAATGAAAATCAACATATGAAAATATGGGAACATGAAGCCTCACATAAAAAAAAAAATGGTATACCTTCAATCTCCTATAAAAGATTCTAGCATAAGATGTACAAATGTGTTCCAATGGGAGAGTTCCTCAATCCCCAAAGTCTCAACAACCATCAAATGGAGAGAAATCTCCTCTTTATAGAGGGAGTCTCTTCTATCTTATAATAAACAAATATTATTTTCTAACTAATTCCATGCCGAGGCAAATAAATAATATAAAACTAGAGTAGTTAGATCCCTGGTGAATCCATAGTTGACCATGTCAAACATTGTGGACACAAACCTCTTCAAGAGAACTCACCCTCATCCAAAAATAAGAAGAAAATTTCAATGATTATCTCCAAGAGAGGGTGTACTAACAAGATATAATAAAATAACTTCAACCTTTGATGATGTTCTAAGGGTCCACCTATAAGAGCTCACTAAGTGCGCCTTCCAAGATGTATGACGGATAAAATAATAAAATAATCCTTCTAGGACAATACTCCATAACAACCATCCAAAAATAACAAGTGGTCCACAAGATGCATGCAACCAATCCACGTGTGTGAATCCCCAAAGAAACCAACTTCATGGATGAATGTGCAAAGTGCCAATTAGATGGAGCACTCCATAATAAAGGAAGTGGTCAACCCCAAAAATAGTAAGCAGACTATCCCCACAAGTGCATCCTCCAACATAACGCTTCAATAATAGAAAGAAGACCAAGTAAGAGCATGCAATGTTCCACTCGTGGCCCTCCAAATATGCTACACAACCCTCAATAGAACTAATCCATAACCACCTACAATAAAATAATATATGTCCCAAGTCAAAGAAGTGAGGGCACTCTCCATTAAAGGTCAAATGATGCCAAGTGTAGCTAAAGTATCGATGCAATAAAGATGAGAGAGAACCTAGGAGAGGCCATGAAAGAGCACCTATGAGAGACATGCCGTAGAAAATTGTGCCACGTAACTTCCTCAACTATCCAACAAATAATTAAATATCTCCATGTGAAGTGCACCTAAGGAAGAAGTGTCAAAACTAATTAAACCTCATCAATGTTCATGCCAAAACTATGTTGTTTTCCAATACCATCCACTGATTTCCCCAAACCACTTGCACAACAGAAAGTGTGCCCTATGAAAGCTTGTCAACCTCTCCAACAATAAGATAATAACGATGCATGTCTTCCTTCATAATCATGCCTAAGAGAGAAGACCTCCATCCAAAACACTAAATCTCCTCCTAATGTGAATAGCTACCATGTAAAGTAGGCTATTCAATACAATAAATGGATTGAATTAACCATTGAATGGTTAAATTAACCTCTACATTTGTGCACAAAAATTAATGTTCTAATAAAACCATAATCAAACCTCCCAATAATCACCAACAACATGAACATTAATGAACTCCAACCAATTTTGTACAATGCAAATAAGTTGTTATCCCTCACAATAATCCCACGATGATAACAACACGGCAGAGAAATTATCCACCACTTATGCAGAGAAGTTATTTTGAATCGAGAAGATGTTCATATTTTATGGGTTGCCACCAACTCTATTCACATGCATTGCATTGTAGCGAAAGGACGGAGTTTTTCCGTGGAAAATAGGCAGAGAAGTTATTTTGAATCGAGGAGATGTTCATATTTTGTGGGTTGCCACCCACTCCCATCACATGCATTGCATTGTTGCAGAAAAACTGTCCGTTCAGATTGTCCTCCGTCCAACGGGTATGGAGCAAAGTCAGCATAACCGTTGGATAGACGAAATCTGCAATCAATATAAGAAATACGTAGAAAAATACGAACATGTTTTAGATTGAAAATAACTTCTCTGGGCTGCGTATTGACCGCGGAAAAACTCTGTCCGCCCGCGACAATGTAGTGCATGTGAATGGACATCTTCTAGATTGAAAATAACTTATCTGGGCTGCGTATTGACCGCGTAAAAACTCTGTCCGCCCGCGACAATGGAGTGCATGTGAATGGAGTTGGTGGCAACTCAGAAAAAATGAACATTTTTCTCGATTGAAAAAATATGCATATAAGGATTGTGCAGAAACATATGAACATCTTCTAGATTGAAAATAACTTCTCTGCGCTGAGTATTGACCGTGGAAAAACTCTGTCCGCCCGCGACAATGCAGTGTATGTGAATGGAGTTGGTGGCAATTCAGAAAATATGACCATCTTCTCGATTGAAAATAACATCTCTGCTATCCTTTTCTGGGTTGCCACAAAATCTATTCACATGCATTGCATTGTCGCGAGCGGACGGAGTTTTTCCGCGGTCAATAAGCAGAGCATAGATGTTATTTTCAATCGAGAAGATGTTCATATTTTCTGGTTTGCCACCAACTCCATTCACATGCAATGTATTGTCCCGGATGGTTTTTACTCCATTTATATGGATTGTCGCTCTCGGTTCGTTAACTTTTGTACGAACAACATATCAATTCACCAATTTCATTAAATTTTGCCCGTGAAAAACCCCATCGGGAGGTTGCCGACAGTCTTCACGATCAATGCCACGTGCATCTCTATAGTTTTAATTTATTACATTTTACAAAAATGTTAATAGCAGTCCATGTCAATTGGGTTTAACTTGGATGGTTGTGAAGAATGATGTTATCCTTCCCACCGATATTTAATTTCAATAAATGACATGTTAAGCTCATAAATGAGTATGTTGTAATGGCTTCAAGTCTATATGTAATGGAGTAAGCTAACTTGGGAGCAAATAGACCTATTTTTCAATCAAAAAATAGACCTGAAATTAAATAGATTTTTCAGATTAGACGAAAATTTAAATGCTATAAAAGTAATTCAAAGGAAAGATTGCTTGGGAATTAATCCACTCCATATGTAATGGAAAGTTACCTTTAATTTAATTGAATGACAAATTAATTCAATTGAATAACAAAGCATAACATAAAAATAGGACCCCGGATGGGGTGACACGAGGCTCTACGGTGACAGTTGGAATAGCACTCAGCCCGGGCATAAATGCCGATGGCCGCCACCCACAAGTCTGCATTAACGATGGGGGACGGCCATAGCTGCAGCTATACGACGGAGGGACTCCTCCCTCGCGCGACCATTTACGCCCACAGCGCACTCGGCATGGAAGGGGTTAAATGCGGACAGGTGACCTCGGCTTCTGGTTATTTGCTTTCTTATGTGCCCGGACAGAGCGGGACTGCTCCTGCTTCGGCTTTGCTTTTCGCTTGGACGCTCTGGTGCAGTCCTGCACTCCTCTCGTCCTGGCTCACTACATTTTTGTTGCATCTTGGTAAGGATTGTCCGGGTATTTTGTCTCTGTGTGTGCCGAGACAGAGTTGGTTTGCTCGTGCTCTGCACCTGCAACTGCTCTCGTCCTGGCCCATCAGCTTATCACTACAATCGCTCTGTTCATTCACTCATCCCCCGGATACTATGGTTAGAAAGAGAGGCAGGCCTCGTCGTGGCGCAGCCTGGAATGCCCATAAGGCGCAACGACGACGAAAAGAGCAACTGGAACGCACTCTGGCACTGGCAACCTCCATACTTCGGAAGAAAGCTCGGGCTGAGAAATTGGCGTTTCTCGCCACCATTGCTGAGTCGAGAGCTGGCTATAGTCGAGATGCCACGACAATTACGTCGGAAGACCGACAGGAGGCTGGGACTGAGGATGAGTTTCCCACCTATTTCGTGGTGGAAGACCAGCTCATGGAGGACCTGTCGATTGCAGAGAAGCACCGCGCCATTGAGGCGACTCACCGGGAGGAACGCAGACCCAATTTGGCTCTGGAAGACGATATCCCTGGTTGAATTGTAGAAGAAATCCCCTACCAGATGACAACAATCCCACCAGCCATGACATGCAAGTTACTGGAGCAGAGACGAAGAGTGCAGAGGTTGATGCGGAGCAGAGGGAGTTCGACGCTGGTTTTGGAGCGACGGTGGACTCGAGGAATGTTCCCCTCAGTGACGTGGGTGGCGGTATGCATGGCTCTCTCCTCTGTCCAGAGCACCTGGCTCTGGTGTTCGACCTTCGTGGCCACATGTCTGACCTGGAACATAGGGCCCTTCTCATGAGCCAGCGCCTGGACTTGCTCCTCGATGCATATTCCAATGCTCCAGCTCAGCGAAAGTGTCCCCTCTGTGCGCAAGCATTTGCCATCCCGGCTCGGTCCACATGGCAGACTGGCGAGGATGACAGGTCACCGGGTACCTAGGTTTTTATGCTCTCTTGGTTTATAGTCTTATTGTGTTACCGTTTTATGTGCATTTGGACTATAGACATCTGTCCTGGTTTCCTCCGGGCAGGACATATGCTACTTTACTTCCTGTTTTATCATGCTACTGCTATTTGCTCTCCACCTATGCTGGTTTCCAGTAATCGGCAACATTTTTGGTGACATCAGACCTATACCATTGTATATTTTGTCAAAGTTTTTTGTTAATCTAATATAGCAGGTTCCACTTTTTATTTAAAAAAAATAAAAATAAAAAATAGGTTAATTGAAATTAAAGAAAGCTCCATTAAAAACATATTCCATATTAAGTAAAACCTCTATTTTTAAAGGATCGAAAATATTTATAAATGAGTATTTCATCCTAAAAGATCAAGTTGAAAATAAGAAGAAAGTACAAAAAGTAAAAGATGTTAGGAATGAAGGGAAATGGAAAATGATAAGAAATAGAAAAACAAATATTAGGGATAATGACCAAAAAAACTAACAAGGAATTTGGTAATCTTAGGATCCCCACTTGGAACTATTGTGATTTTCCATGGGGAAAGGTCGTTAGTTGAGTTGGGCTTTGACATGATCTTGTTTGTACAAACTTTGGAATGCATTTGATCTCATTGTGATCAATTTGAAATAAAAAATCTCGTACAAGAGGCCTTGAAGGCATAGTTTGTTATGTAAGTAAGGACCTGAATGGAGATTTCAAACATTAATACTAAAAAAATATTCTTGACAATTTTGTTATTATGAATCTATATATTATAAGTTTTAAAAATAAATCAATTTAAATAAAAATTGTCCTTGTAGTAGTAGGGTATTTCTTATCTAAGAATTAAAAATACCATTCTTTTGCTAGGATATTTTAATGCTAGAACATCAAGTAAAAAAGACATAATCCTAAGAAACATCTCTAATCATATCCCTCCATGGTTAGAAGGATGATGATTGATCATGCATGTAATGTCCCCACTTTGGGACATCATCACAGGGCAGAGACTTATGATGACCAGAGTAGCCAGTTGGATGTTATAGCGAGTACAAGGGTATTTGAGAGGCATTGTGGGGTCCAGTTG
>SNQJ01S0112521.1:46865-61674 GCA_010110895.2 Picea sitchensis
ATAATAATCAACTAATAACATAAATTATTTCTCACCTTTTAAACCCTTTGTTGAATTTGGTCAAACTAGATCAGTATGAACAATTTCCAGTGGTCTTGTCGTTGAATATTCCTTTGATTTGAATTTGGTATTTGTTTTCTTTCCTTGTTGACAATGCATGCATAAAGTGTTGGTTGGTTTCGTGATCTGGGGCATTTCTTTGACTGCTTCTAAGTTCTCTTTTGCTGACTTGGACAAGGTTATAAAAATGTATGTGACCCATTCTTTTATGCCATAGCCAACTTTCATCTTCCTTTCCTAGACAACACTTTTCATTTCCAGTTTCACTTAACACATATATGTTGCTTGAAGTTCTTGCAGTTGTAGCAATCAATTTTCCTGAACCTTCTTTTATTTTCCCGCACTTTTGTGAATTGAAAGTAACTTTATGACCTTGGTCACACATTTGAATCACACTTAGAAGATTATGTTTCATATCTTCTACTAGTAGAACATTTTTTTGCCTTTGTATTCTTATTCCCAACTCTGACTGTTCATTTTCCAATGATTTTAGTTGAATCATTATTTCCGAAGGAGACTGATCCATCTCTTTCCTTTCTTAAAGTAAGAAAATTGTCTTTATCATCTGTCATGTGTTTTGATTAGCCACTGTCAACATACCAACCACATTTCTTCTACTTAGCTTGTAGAGCGAGTGTGCATTCTTCATTGCTATACTGATTCTACTTTCTTATCCATATCCTTTTCTGAGGTTCCTGTCTGTGACTGTTGTTATTATGTTGTGGTTATCTAGGAGGGACTGTCATTCTACAATATTTGGCCATGTGTCCAAAGTTGTTACATTTGTAACATTCCACTTTAGTTCTCAAGGATTCAAACCTGTTGTAACTTATTCTCTATGTTTCACTAGGCCTTCTTGGATAACCCTTTTGTGTATGACTTTCAAAGTTGTTTATGTTCATGTTGTTAGCTCTGCAATTCACATCTTTATGTCCAAAATTATTACATGCATAAAATAAACTAAAAAAGATAGTTTGATACCTGGGAGTTAAAGATTTTCTAAAAGGAGGTACTCTTATGAATTATTCTTCTTCCTGAGGCCTATTTGTTAGTTGGTGATTTTCAAATTTGAATCTTCTCGGTGGAGGAGTGTCTCTATAATATTCCTTGTAGATCTTCCTATCCCCTTTGATTATTTATGCATAGTGTTTTGGATATGTTTCTTGCTCTATTATTTTGGAGCTTGATCCCTTTTCTCTCTTATTGTATCCAAGTCCATTTTTGTCATGATGAGATTGTTTATTTATGATAATGTCATCCAAAACTTTTGAGTTGTTCTGCATATTTTTCTTTTGAAGATCCTTTCTTAATGTGATAATCTCTGCTTCCAAATTTCCAATGATCCTGTCTTTTTATTCTAGTTGTTCATTGAGTGTTTCTTCAATTCTTTTATATTCTTCTATTTGAAGCATCAAATTTGTGATCATTTGTTCTAGTTCTTGAGTGTCTTCTTTCTTGTCTAGTTGCACTTGTAGTTTCTTGTTTTTCTTCTTTTCTCTTCTGATAACTTCTATGACACACATCAATTCTTCTCAGTAGTCAACTTATGCCTCTTCATATTCTTCTTCGAATTCTTCATATTCTTCTTCGGAGTATTATTTATCAGATTCTTCTACTGCCATGAATAGAATTCTTTCTATCTCACTATCACTGACTTCATCTTCATCTGAAGATGAGATATCTTCTTTGGTGCATAATCTTTTCTTGAAAAATTTCTTTGTGGTTCCTTTCCTTTATATGTTTGTTTGTTATTTGAGTAACCTTCATCATTTATCTTTTTATTATGAGGACATTTGTTAGCAAAATGACCAATACCATCACAATTAAAAAAAAATCAAAGGAAGCTTACCTCTATACCTGTCATTGGTTCCCTTGTTCAATCTTTTGACAAAGTTGGCCACTTCTTCATCATCTTCCGAGATGTCACTGATACTACTAAGTTATTTTTCTTTTTATTTTGACTTTTTGGATGATTTGAAGGCTGCTTATTTTGTATCTGGATTTTCCTGTTCATTTCTCATTTCATATGCGGTGAAGATTCCATGTAATTCTTCCATTCTTATTGAGTTCAGATCTTCTCTTTCTTCTAGTGTTGATATCTTAGGGTCAAATCTCATAGGAAGAGATATTAGTACCTTTTGAACAATCACAGATTCTTTGATTTCTTCTCCCAGTCCTATGATTGTATTTATTGTTTCATCAACTTGTAAAAAGTAAGCTGCAATATTCTCATCTTCCTTCATCTTAAGTTGTTTGAACTAATCTCTGTAAGTTTGAATCTTTGTTTCTATGACTTTTGAATATCCTTCATAAATATTTCGAAGTTTGTCCCAAATATCTTTAGTGGATTTACAATGTGAAACTTTGGTCAATATCGTTTCACTAAGAATATTAAAAACTGCATTTTTGTATTTGGAATTATTCTGACTGAGTTTCACTACTTTTTCATTTGTTAGCAGAACTGTTGGTACTGTGTATCCATCTACAATTGATTGCCAAATTTCAAATCCCTGTGCCTGTATATATGTCTTCATCCTTATGCTCCAAAATGCATACTTTTGTCCATCAAACTATGGTATTCCATTTTTATACAAGTTGTTTCTCTCCACGATCTTCCTTTCAATGGTTAAACTGATTTCTAAAGGAACCCACTCTAATACCAATTATTGGATTATTGAGAGGGGGGGTGAATCAGTAATAGAGAAATTTAATCATTTTTAACCATATAATGCAAGTGTTACATCAATGTAGCATTATCATCCAATAATTGCAGTGTAAATAAACATTGAACAAATGACCAATCATACACATACACAGTACACCATTTTTTTTTACGTGGAAACCCAAAGAGGGAGAAAACCACATAATGTTTTTTCTTATATGTCTTGAATAATTACATTCATTGGAAGCAACAACTTCCTTTGTTTTCCAGTTGCAATTGGAAGGAGGCTCCAACCCCCTAGTTTCTCAAGCTACAATCTGAGGGAAGCTCCAACTCCCCAATTCTCTGGCTACAACCAAAAGGAAGCTACAACCCCCTAAGTTCTCCGGCTACAACTGGAAGGCGAAAACCACCTGTCCTTGCCTCGTCCAACTACCCTGAAATATAAATGACAAATGTAGACAACCTGTCAATGTCACTGAATCAACCACTTCCACTGTCAACCTATCACTATCAACATATACCAATAACCTGTAACAACCTGTACCAATCAACTTGCACCAAACAACCTGAACCAACATGTACCATGCATCAACCGTGCATCAACCTTGACTCATCAATATGACCAACATCATCAACTGTACACCTCATGTATGTGCCAACTCATCAACTATACACCTCATGTATGTGCCAACTCATTAGCTACTTGTCTCAACCATGTACCAAACATGTACTTCAACCATATACCAATGACATACATCAATATAACTATCAAAAGTTATCTAACAATTCATCACTATATCCATAAACCAAATACCATAAACCCTTACATCAAACCATGTGCCACAACCTCACTGTTATGTAGCCTCAAGCTAAACCAACCACTTCAGCAACACATCACAACCAAAAGACCAATACCCATATGCCAAATACCAACAAAAAAATACTAATTGTATCCCTCAAAAAATATGATATATGAAGCAATATTGAACATCCAATACCATCTCAAGAGATAAACCCTATCTCACAAAACATACCTCAAACAAGATATGCCATATCTCTCATAAATAGACCCCAACCATGTTGCTACCGCGATTTTTCTGCAACACTTTTTCTGTCGTGATTTTTCTGCCGCACTTTTTCTGCCGCGATTTTTCTGCCACACTTTTTCTATTGCACTTTTTCTACCGCACGGTTTTTGCCACGATTTTTCTACCGTACTTTTTCTGCCGTGATTTTTCTACTGCACTTTTTATGCCGCGATGTTTTTGTCGCGACTTTTCTGCCTCACTTTTTCTACCACACTTTATTTGCCGCACTTTTTTTGGCACACATTTTCTGCCGCACATTTTCTACTACAAATTTTCTCTATCAATAATAATTTCCTAAATAACCTTTCACAAAAATAAATATTCAATGATATTCAAGTGTGATTAAATGAGAGAGCTTTGCCTCTTATTTACACTTTCATGTAGCATTACACTTTCCTTATTTTAGGGAGTTCTCCATTTACTTTATTATTTAAATAATTTCTTTTTCAAACACTTGACTTTTGGGGGCTTCTATATGACTCATGAGGGTTCTTCAACTTCATATGGCCTCCATAACTCTCTAACCATGAGGATTTTTGTGGCATTTTTCATACCACCGGAAATGGCATGACAAGCACTATCCATCTAGGATAGTTTCACTGACAAATTCATTGACCTTCATCTCATTATTCCACAATTAAGCATGGGTTCTCTAACCATACTTTTGGGATAACTCAATCTTCAAAGCGTATTCTCGTGAGGGATTTCACCATAAGGGTACCACTTTGGAGTTCATCCATTTGTACTTCTTATCAACCATGAGAAGACAATAATGAGTCATCTTTACATAAAAAAAACTTGGGTCCATTATCCAAAGCTTTGTGCTACCAAAATTTATTCAAGGGTTGACATCAATGACAACCAACCTTAATCAACAAGAGAACGGATCACTCTAAGCACCTTCAGATAGTTTTTGAAAGATGTCTTCATTATAGAATCAGTTTGAACCCTCATAAATGCATCTTTTTCATTAGTTATAGATGTATTTTGGGATTTTTAGTCTCGGAGACCGGGATCATGGTAGATCTGTTAAAGGTTGAGGCAACACTTTGATTTCCTCCCCCGTGCACTATTCGACAACTTCAAGGTTTACAGGGGAAAGATAAATTTTTACGTTGGTTTATAGTAAACTATGATAATATTACTAAGGGTTTCATGTTTCTTTTGAACAAGGACACCCCTTTTATCTGGGATGAGCGAGCCCAGGAATCCTCCGATGCTTTGAAGAAAGACTTGGTATTGATACCTCTCTTGAAGTCTCCTGACTACAATATGGATTACTTGATTTATGTCACCACTTCTGAGGAAATGATTGGTATGGTTTTGGTTTAGGAGGATGATGAGCTCTGTGAGCATGTCATCTACTATCTTAGTCAAAACTTAGTCGATCCTAAGCTCAATTATTCTCACGTTGAATAGCTAGCTTCAGATGTCATTCATGCATTCCAACGATTAAACCATTATATATTTATTTTAAAGACTATTTTGGTTGCCTATGTCAATCCATTTCAATACATCCTTACTAGGCGTATCATAAGGGGAAAAAACAATAAATGGATTGTCATTTTACAAGAATTTGATATCGATTTCACTTCTACAAAATCCAAGAAATCATTAGTCTTTGTGGAGTTAACATTTGACTTCCCATGATTATATTGGGATGTTATCCATGTTGATTCATTTGCGGATGAACACATTTTCCTTATCTCATCATCTGACCCCTGGTATGGAGACATTGTTCTCTATCTTCAAACTTTGAAATTTCCTCAACATCTCTCGCGAGATGACCGATGGCGTGTACGATACCAAGCCAAGAATTACATTATCGTTGGTGACACTTTGTATTGTCAAGTAATAGACAATATCCTGCATCGTTGTTTGAATCACAAAGAAGCCGAGTGAGTTATAAACGATTGCCATAATGGGGCTTGTAGTGGTCATCTATCCAGGCTTGCGACAACCCAAAAAAATTTGCGAGGCAGTTATTGATGGCCATCTATATTTAAATATTGCGTTGAAGCGGTCAATAAGTGTCACCTCTGCTAGGTGATCACTTGAAAAATATGCTTGCATCCAACCCCCCTTCACCCAGTCATTACCGTCGGTCCCTTCACCAAGTGGGGGGTGGACTTCGTGGATTGCAACCCAACTTCGGCTGGGGGGAATCAATACATTATCGTGGTCGTAGACTACTTTACTAAGTCTGTCAAGGCCATGCCTACATTTAAATCTGACAGGAAGACTATCATCTTCTTCGTATTCAATCAAATTATCGCCTAGTTCGGTATCCCGAGTGATATTGTCACTGATCATGGCAGTCACCTTTAGAACGAAATGATGGAATATTTAGAATCCAAGTTAGAGTTTAAGAATGGTCATTCTTCCCCTTACTACCCCCAGGAAAATGGAGAGGTAGAGGCCATCAACAAGTCTCTCAAGATCATTTTGCAGAAAAATGTCAGCTAGAGTAAATCCAACTAGCAAATTATGCTATATCCCGCACTCTGGGCATACCAAACCACGGTCAAGACTGCCATTAGATTTTCTCCTTTCCATTTAGTACATAGTGTGGAGTCGATATTACCTATTGAATGTGAAATCCCTTCTCTTATATTGGCAATCGCGCTCCTCCCTGACACTTTCTATATCGAGAAACACCTCATACACCTAGAGAGTCTTGATGAGCAACATCGAGAGACACCTCTACGAATATCGAGGAAAACAAAAGATGTTTCAAGGTCCAGTATGATAATTTTTTCCATCATCGGTTGTACTTTGAGGGTGACTTGGTCCTTTTATATGATCAATCCAAAGAACTGTTGGGGGAAGGCAATTTCAAACCCACGTGGCACAGTCTCTATATCCTGCGACGTGTCTTAGAAAAAGGAGCCTATGAGTTAGAGGATTATGAAGGGAACATGTTGGCCAATCCCAGGAATGGACTCTACTTGAAAATATATTATTCTTGAGCCCCAATCTTGGGCCTAACTCTTTGTATACTAATGTAATTTAGTGTATATATCTTTTCCCTTTACTTTTTTTCTTCATCTTGCTTATCAATTTTTCCCTTGGTTGGCAGATGTCAATGGAGTCTTTGGTCTACTTGGGATTTGCAGATGGAGCCAGTCGTCATACATGGAACTTGGCTTCCATCACTTGCATGGTTTACTCACCCGAGGGGCTACCGGTGTCTTCAGGTGGTGTATTACTAGGGTGTATGTATGGAGGTTTGCCTAGATTCCCAGTTATTAGTATGTCAGTTGAATGAAATTGACCGTGTGTACGATCCTACATTACTCTGATGATTCCTACGGGAATTCCTTTTAGAGAGACAGTTTGATTTTATTACTTATCATCACATATAAAGGAGTTCTAATTATGTATCCGATGCTTATACTAATTTTTTTTAGATTGGCATTTGTCACACAATTAAAGCAAAGAAAACAATCTCATCAATGTACACATTGTAATATAACTCAAGCCGAAAAACCATGTTTTATATATATTTAAAAAATATGGTCTTTATAGTACAAAATTGGGGCCAACACCCTTAATACACATATATAGCCAATAATACAAGATCCACGACATCCATGCCTGAGGCACCAGATGTGTGTCATGATAACAAACTACGACGTTTGTGAGACGCCGAAAGAATCACACCCAAGATCTGGGCACACCAACCACTTGTTCCTGCATGGCCTCTGGTAGATCCTCTACCTGAACCATCATAATCCTATGTGTCAAACGAGACAGTTTTCCCTACACTTTTTGAAGTATTCTCTCTGCTTATCCTCCCACCACCTCATCTCCTCAGTGCCTCCAACAATGTCATGGAAGCCCATCCGATCATCGTGGACCTACGTCTGCATCACACAAGTGTCTAGTTAGTACTTAAGCATCATCCAAAACTATTTTTGTTTTACTATACAAAAATACAAAATAATGAAATATTTAAAAAAAAATTGACATACCTATGTCCCTTTAGGCAGTCCCTAGTGGTAGTGGCATGTCACGGTCCCCTCTAAAGTTGATCCCTGCATAGGGATAGTCATCCAGAACAATGACATGTCGCCTCCACTAGTAAAATAAATCATCATTGTACAGTGTGGTCACCCTACCTCCCCTCTGTCATCTCATTACCTCAGTCCACCATGCCATGGCTGGATCATGAGGTCCTAGAGGAATGATCTAGACTCTAGGTCCCAAACCTAGAACTTGCTCAAAGAAAAATCTAGATAATATAGATGCAAACCCGAAGTTCCTCTTGTCACCCTGTTTTTGTTCTATCAACTGGCTCTTCATATTAGCCAGTAGTGAGGTGTACCAATCATACACCGTAGGTCTCAAACAATCTACAGAATATAACATGAGTGGCCTCGATGCCTCGTGTAACAAAGTTGATCCTGTGATCCTTGTCAAAATGAGGAAAACAATCTTGAGGATGAGATTGTTTATCGCTTGGATGGGGAGTTGACTCCCAACCTTCTCGGTCTCTGCTATACAGTGAGCATCTATGTACTCTTCTATCTTCATGCTTCTCCCAACTCCCCGGGCTTTGAGGTTCACAACCTCACCTAGACAAGAAAACCCAGTCAATAAATATATATCCTCGACTTCAATCCTTAATGGTTTCCCATCGAGGTTGAAGTTATCACTATCTGGATCCCAGTAATCCATGAGAAACTGAAGAAACCTCACTTGGGCCCTCATCCCTTTGAGTGCCCAAATTTTTTACAACCTACATCTTTTCAAGGCCATTTGGACCCCCAGATCTCTTTCTATAGCAGCATCTACCTCCTCATGTTCCCTTTCCCTCCATTCTAGCACCATCCTGCCAAAGAAACATCATTTTTTGAGTTAGCAACCATAAAAAAACTTGTTTACGGGCTTGTACGTGTGCAACATCATTCACAGTCATGTATAGGGCTGAGTACATGTAGCCTATATTTTACATAGTCATGTATAACCTCATGTATACGCGACCCAATGAGTGGTAGCCTGCGTACACCGAAATAACTAATTTGTGCCTTAATTAACTCAAATTTTGAAACCTAAATAAAAAATGTAATCCACTAGAAAGAAAGAGGAGGGGAAGAGGAATTACCTAGCCTAGATGGTCTCTAATTCTGTCACTCAACACTCCCGCAATCACCAGTTGAAGATCGGAGGTAATTTGGTCCAATTTTCACTATTTGGGTAAAAAAGTCAAATGACTTAGAAAAATTTGGTTTTTGTTACTATTTATAGAATTTTTTACCCACTTTATATAGTTTTGGATCTTATTTTCACCTAATGGACTAATACAACAATGGATTGAGTTGGTTTTTGTAGTTTTCGCCAAGGATTCTTGTGGTTTTTAGCATTATGTTGACCGTTCGTAACTACGGGAAGCTATTTTCTCTACCCAACATATAAGATAGGTATCCATTACATCATGCACACTTGCATTGTCCTATAAATGTCACTCATATGCCTTAGGTATGAACCCATTTTTTTCGACACAGATCTTTCCATCTGCTACAAGACATATCATTATCAAATGGTAGAGACTTACCAAACATGGGTACCCTAGTTATATCCTCTACTCCATTTGGTGCCCATGAAGAGATTTGTTCTGTAGGACCAGGAGTCCCTTATGGATAATACATGACTTTATGCTAAGCCTCATTTCTCACTCATAAACATGCTGACCTATACCTAGAGGACTCCCAACCGAGTTTGATTTAAGCTCTTTTTCAACTCATTTTCAAAAAGTGAAAAGATTGTCGAGTGAACTTGTCTCACACTCATAAATTGGATTTGAAAGGACATATATTTGGTACAAGTTTATCCCTTTTTCACACCAATTAGACTAAGATTATGAAAAAGCACATTTTTTGGCATTACATTGTGATTCCATATCATGCCCTTGCTTGTAGTATTGAGCCTATAGCCGGTTCTCACTTTCTGTTATAAACCGTTTGCCTCAACAGTTTTGCATCCTCAACCATGCAGAGCCTCATTTATATCCTTTGAAACTTGACACCCTATACCCAGGAGATAACATTCCCCCCAGTGTCCATCTCCCACATGCATCTCCTTGCATTGAACATAGGTATGTTCCACTGCTGGAACTAGTTTTTCTTACTTGCGACACTTGTTTCCTCCTCTGTATCATAACATTCATTTGACAATGAAAAAAAAAAACACAGGCAGGAAAAGAGTATTATCTTATATTAGCATCATTTGTGTCACCTTTGAACAGAGCACAAAGTTATTGAGTCCATTTGTCATCATAATTTTGGGTTTAGCATGGCCTTAGGAAGTTGAGCTCGTTACAGAGAGTTTTCTCCACCCACTAGTTACTATTCCAGTCCCTATGGAGAACTTTATTAATGCCTCCTGCATCTCATGCTTTCATCATTGAGTCTATGCTATCAGAGTCTTCCATATGTCTCATGCTCTTGTTCAAAGGATGTCTATCAACCTGTGTCATCCATTCCTCAGAACTCTCGACTTTGCATGTTGGCCATACCATCAGTTTGTCTCAGAATAACATGATATTATAATCCTATTACATACCATGCTCCTACTTTCCTCATTGGTAGGTAACCTTGAACCCAGTAGTCATCATTTCATCATTGGTCATTGACTGGGTGATTTCCCTTGTGTTTGACAACAAGAAATATATTCACGCATTGGGATTCATGCAGTGTCTTGGATTCCATTAGCCTTATTCACTACTACATATGACCAAATTTTCCATGGTTTTTCATTTTTATTTCCACACATATCCGTCGCACTTTCCACGAAAGTAAAGACTATTTCTTGTGGAACTTTTTTCATCGCTATATCCATGAACCAGGTATCCGTGGAAACAATGACGGAATAACCCCTCCACATGTCATCATCCTCAAGATAGGTTTACCTTACAAAGAGTGGAAATAGCGATGAAACTTCGTCGCAATAGGGATGAAAAATCGTGCCAAAGTAAAAAACTTCACGAGACAGATGTCATACATGCAACGCAAAAGCATGGAAAGTTGCAACGAAAAAGCATGGCAATATCAACGAAAAATTTTGGCAGAGAAAAAACTTACGACACAGACGCTATATGTGCGATGCAAAACTGTGCAAAATTGTGAAGAAATTTCGTGGCAATAGAGACAAAAATCCTTGTCAAACTAAACCCTAATCATTACCTTGTGATGAAATTTCATCAATATTGCCACACCTCCTATAGGTTTAAAAAAAAATTACATGAGAAGATGGATGTTGGGATTCGTGAGATATTATAAAATAGTGGATTCAACCATGGGAGTGGATGGGGGACATAACTAGAATTAAGATAATAGGGCTCTATGGAATTAAGTGGATCATCTCCCACCATGATTTTATAATTATTATGAAGTGGGGTATATTGAAAGGAATTACTTATATCCTCACCATCCTTAATGTGGGTACTACCAAAAGACAATACATAATACACAAGATTGTGTACAATTGATTAATAAATGGGAGGAACAATACATGATATAGAGTAGTGATAATATGGTGAATTATGAGATTTATATCCATGGTGAAAATATGGTAGGTTGTTCCTACATTGGGATCAATATCGTCACCTAGTTTGGAGCCCGTTATCACAATAACAATTATACTCGAGATCTGAGTTTCAAATTTAACAGAGGACTAAGGCAATGTAGATACATGGCGTGATTTGAAAGTCTGGGACATATATGGTGGCAAGTGGATAAATATAGCAGAAGCATGAAGGAAACAACCCTACGGACCGTTGATCTTGTAGTAGCCCGGATCAATGGTTGAGGCCCATATCGAGCGATGAACTAGCATGGAACTTAATTGTGCGAAGGTGGACCGGGGAAAACCATGATGGTTTTAGTAGTGGACGTGTGGCGCTCATTGAAGTATATCAGGGTGAAAATCAGTTTTCCTGAAACTGTTTTTCCCACAGTCTCGATATCACATGGTCTAATGTGGAAAATTAACAACTCGTTGGGGAGGTGACGACTAGTCAAAATCACCTCGGGTCACTCGTTCGGTACTTCACGATCGTATGATGTCAGGTGAACTCCATCGGATAACGAACTCAAAATATAATCATTTTAAATGGATTGGCCAAGCTTGGTAAACCAACGTACCTACAATTGATTATGTCAGTAATTCTTGATTGGAACTCTATAACTACTAATTCTCAAGTATGGAGGCATCATCTAATCCATAAGAGAAGTAATATCCAATTTGTTCGACTCTCTAATTTCTAAAGGAACATATTAGTTTCCACATAATTTGGATACATGGACAAATCCAATCAAGCCGTATCCAGTGAAACAGGTCATTCAAGTAACATGGAAGGTTTATCTATGAGTAAGAAGGAAAGGGAAATTGCACGTATATTAGCAAATATTTTCCATACAAAACCTGGTACAGACCTAGAATTAGAAGTCAGGCTAAATCCCATCATGAGGGACCTAGTCATCAACAGGTGAGCTATGAAAAAGAAATGGATCAAACGACAGAAGACATAAACCATAGCCGAAAGGGCTGAAAGCATTGGGGAGAATCAACCGGTCTGGTTGGACACTCTAAAGGAGGAGATCATTAAGCTGAAATGAATTCTCGGGTGGGAATAAGTACATCCCAACATATTTTGGATATATGGCGGTTGAATAAAGGGTCCTAGATATGATAGACCTATTCCTAACAATCCCTTTAAAATAGGATAACTGTTATTATAAATCATTCATTTTTTGTAACTTATCTCTATTTTTAGAATTATGGGGATGTCTGAACATTTTGAATTCCATGAGAAATTACTCTATATATATATATATTATCTCGAGGATATAGAAAGCATGGATAAATGAGGATCCTTCCCTCTATGAAGGAATACTTTGTAAATTTTTGTGGCTAGAATGAATATATAAATGCAAAGGTTGATTTTGGATTGTTTACGAAAAGATTCTAACTGGTGGTGATATGGGTCTTGTGTTCTTTCATAGTGTGTGATTCCTGTTATCCTATATTTCATTTTCTCTTTCATCTGTCTAAATTGGAGAATTAGAGGACTAGAATTCATAACTTGATGCTCTCGGCTTAGCAATTTAGACTATGTTTACCTCTTCTTAACCAATTCAGAATTCATTCCTGTAATGCTCAGGATGTAGTTATATGTTTATTTTTCTTCTGATGCCATGCTAATTTTCAGATATAAACTCAGATTCATTACATCATTTAACTTGTTCCTCTTAATAGCTCTCATGTTTTGACAATGCATTGTTCATTGCAAACTCCATAGCCCAAATTCCATCTTCATTTCTCTAGTTATTTTATTAAAAACCTCCAACACAAACCAAATCTAGCCACTGATTACTATAGTTATATCAAGTGACATGAGAGATCCCTTTCTGAGTTGAGAAGGCTAGTGCCTCAGCTCTAAAGCTGGTTTAAATAGTTACCTCTGTCGTTTGTCTATTCAGTTGGATAAAATTTACAGAGTGCTAACATTTTAGCATCGTTGTCGGGGATGAAATGAAAAATTTTCCCTGGGAAAGAATGACATGGTTGAGTTCTAAGGTCTGAGAGAAGCAGACACTTAGGCACATATTGGTTGTATTCCTTCTCTGGCGACTCCACACATCAAAAAATCAATTTGAAGGTGATTTCACTGGTAGAAGAATCCAGAAATTTGAATTTTCACTAGTGACTCCACTCTCAATGCAGAATCCAGATCCCAAAATGTTATTGGCGACTTCACTAAAATTTCAAATGCAGTTCAGAGAGTCCACTGGAAGATGAGATTCCTTGACATAGGTATGAAAATGCATCATGAAAGAAAACATGTACTTAAAATGGGATCTCCTCCAAAGCATTTTACTATTTGTTATAAGTTACCTCTGCTCCTTCCTTGAATATGCCAAACAAATTTTTCTTTACCTACTACATTCCAATGATGATCATGAGAATCTTGAAATTGTATATCCTCCTCTTAAAGTTGTACATGCATATCCTCACTATATCACTGATTTTGATAAAGAAAATCCATTTGGGCCATGTGATGACCATAACCAAGTTGATGAGCCTCATGAAACCAAAGCTAATATTTCACCTCTTGTACTTGATCCAACATCCTCCAAGACTCAACATAGATAAAAACCTTTAAAATTACCTCAAGTCCTTCATGATTTTCCTCCTGAACACTATAAATACCTGCATGTGTTTGATGGGGAGCCTGATGTCATCTCATATGAAAAAAAAATCCAAGGGTTTGAGCATTTTATAGATTTGTTTGAGATTCACCATGATGATGTTTGTATGAGGGCCTTCTCTCAATCCTTGAAAGGGGAAACCAAAGACTAGTTTAGACGTTTGCAGCCAGATACAATTAGCTCATGGGAGGAATTGAAGAATGTTTTTTTTAAGTTTTGGGGCAAGAAGAAATATTTGGAGCTACAACTTGCAGAGTTCTATGCCTTGGAATGGAAAAGCAATGAAACTTTCTCTATATTTAGTAAAAGGTTTTCCAGTATTTACTACAAATTGTCTGAAGAGATTCAACCCACTGAAGCTACTACCATGATCCATTATACAACAACTCTTCATCCAGATTTGTCTTTCCTTCTGATGGAAAGAAGACCTAAGTCCTTACAACAAATGTTTAATGATGCCCAGGATATCCAACAAAACATCCAGGCATGTAAATAGATCCAAAAGGAGGGGTTGGATGCTCAAGAACATGAAAGTGAATATGAACAGAAAATAGTTGATTGGAATCTTGAGCATAGAATTGAAAATATCATGGGTCCTCTTGAGGTTTCAAATGCTTGTGATTGTGCTAAAAAATATATTCCACTTGTTAAAAGAAGAGGTGTTGTTTTAAAAGTGAATGGGAATGGGAAACTTATCTTTAATAGTGATCTTGTTGAGCTCTCTATAATATGGACACATACGCCATGAGCTATCTTTCTTGAATACCATTACCACTGGTGCAGAG
>SNQJ01S0112522.1:5220-33800 GCA_010110895.2 Picea sitchensis
TGCATGAGACTATAGTCTAGTGGGGATGACTAGACTACTGAGTCTCTCCAACCCTCTTCATCAAGAGGTGGGGGGCATTACAAATCCCCTATTGTGGATTGGTTAAACCATGTTTATATGGTGCTAATTGAGAAGTCGACCCTGCTTGGTGAAAAGACACAACCCTAGTGCCTATCATCTAGTATAAATAAGAGAGGATGATGCCTCATTCCTTCACTCACTCAGCGACTCATCTAGTGCGCAAGTTTTGGAGATAGTTGCAGTTGCTAGAAGAATGAGAGAGAGGTGCATGCTCAGTCTTGGTGGTTTTGTCTTTTATCTTGACATTGTATTGGCAATCTATATTAAGGAAGTTTTTGATGGGTTTTCTCCCCCATGAGGGTTTCCCAGGATAAAATGTTGTGTACCTTGTTATTGTGTTTTTCTCAGTGATCTTGTTTATGCTATTATTGTCTAGTAAATTGAAAAGAACTTAATAGCAACTCTAAATTTAACACCTCGAGACAGCGGTCTCAAACGCTATTGTCAAGTACTTGTGGAGTTTCCATTGACAAATGAGGCCACAGTACTTTCAAAGTCAAATATCAATTCCAAAATTAACATATAGCAGAAGTACACTGCATTTGAAAGCTCATAGTTCAACAAATACAAATTGCTAAAAAGATTTGGGGTGTTGCACCCACATTTACAAGCAACAGCTCTCAATGCAAACAATGTCTTGCAGAATTGTTTATTTGCATGAATAATTTTAAAAACTTAGGGGGCAACAATAATTAAACCTGTATATTATTCTCTCTTCTTTCGGTTGGAATAAAAAAAATATTATATTATCAATCTCTACCAGACTAGTACTCCATCTTAAGGTATGAAGAAAATGCAACTTAGTTTAAAAATTCATAAATAATTCTAGTGCCCAGAGAGGAATTCAAACAACTGAACCTTACTACAAAATACAAAAATTGTGGGAGCGAACAAAGTTACGAGACTGTTGTAATCCCCCCATCAGCCACACCCATATCTGCCACACCTGCATCTCAACAACCTGC
Source organism: Picea sitchensis (assembly GCA_010110895.2). Lineage (NCBI taxonomy): Eukaryota > Viridiplantae > Streptophyta > Pinopsida > Pinales > Pinaceae > Picea > Picea sitchensis. Next base: position 6,267 of record SNQJ01S0112522.1, read on the forward strand.
TCCGTTACAAAGGAATCGTCACCCTGATGAATCTGTAGTTTAAAAAGTTTCACCCTTGACACACACGAATCTGTAATTTAAAAAGTTTCACCCTTGACACACACGCTCCTGTACATGCACCCTCAGCTAGCCATACCCATACAACACTAGGTAAGAATAATAACTTCTTATTGCTTCCTTCAGGTGCCCTAAATATTTACTTCCAACTTTTGTTATGCTTGATTTACATTTGATCATCTTATTCTAAGATGACTGAAATTTGGTACAGTACACAGGATAAAAGCTGTCCAGCTCAATTTCCTTTAAAATTTCTGATGCCACTGCGAGATAAGCAGAGTGTCCATTCACTGCTTCTGTCACATCAACCTACAAGAAGATATTGTTTTCTGTGAATTTCCGATGTATCTCCTACCCATGCAAAACAGGATTTTGAGTACTAAAACTAGTACACAAGGAAAATCAGATAAAATAAAACCACGTATAAGCTTTCATAAAATTGCTAAGATGGCAGATGCAATAGACATAAGTAGAGTACATTCTCAATGCCTGGAATGTTCACTGGTTGAATTCCAGCCAATCCTTGTGTAAGAAGGCTGCACACATACAAATAAGAAAATGATCAAACTTGTTTCATTAACATTGAGATAGAAAAATGCATAGATGAAACTTTACAAATGTCATTTATAAAGACATACCTTGAACGAAATACAATACCAAGAATCCAATCATTCGTTGAATAGAAATTTACAAACCTTCCTGCTACCATCTGAAAATGGGAAAAATAGTAAACACAGTCGTTGAGATTAATGATTACAAATTGACCAACTCTCAGCACTACAAACTGGGTTTCAAAGATTTAAAATGAAATAAAAATAAATGCTTGGAACACAAAATCTGATACATGAAGTGATCATGAAATAAATTACTGAACACAATATTTTCTATTCATAATTCAATGAACATAAAATATATCATTCTAGGTCAAAAAATTGTCTGTTAACTAGAATGCAAAACTAAAAATCTTACACTGGTCACATGACACGAGGACACAGGAGGACACTGAGGACCAAAAATACAAGCACCAGACACGGGACACATCGACCCCGGAAACAGACACGAGGACACAGGACATGAAGGACCAGAAATATGAGTACCCGACAAGGGACACATCAACCCCAGAAACAGGGCACGGGGAACACATTACATCTATCTATATATATATATACACAAAAATGAAATATAGACATAAAGATGCAAATTTTATAGAAACTGAAACATTTATAAAACACTTGGAATCCCTTCAAATCTCGATTTATCATTTTACACTTCACCTGCACAATGAGAGACCGTGACAGCTCTTTCCCTACAGCTGAAAGTGAGAAAAAAACAATGAAAAAATATTTTTTTACAGTCGGACATGCAGGACACGTCTAGAGCACGTGTCCGACATGTGTTTGACACATGTCCTGTTTTAGGACATGTGCCAAACACATGTCGGACACATGCCAGACATGTGTCGAACACAGGTCCTAGCGTGTATGTGTCTGATACATGGGATACAAACACGACCCCCAGTTGGGCGTGTCCTGTTTCTTAGTCTTACAGCTATCGTGAGAAACATATTCTCCCAATATTACAATTTACATCATTATATAAATACTGATGAATAATTTGACTCTATTCCTATTTTTTACAACCCATGTGGGTACAATTTTGAGAAGAGATAAAAAGCTAAGATAGAGCATTCCTCTGATGTAGTGTTCCATGGGGATGCATCCCCCAGGGTCAAGGGTGCACCCCCTCGCTTCCCATGCTTCAGGGACTTTGGGGCACCTAGGGAAACGCTTTCCCATGCCCCCCTTTTGGGAAATGCACAAGGAAACATACGTTTCCCCATGCCCCCCTTTTGGGAAATGCACAAGGAAACATTTCCTTGTGCCCCCCTTTTTGGGAAATGCACAAAGAAACGTTTCTCTAGTGTGTAAAGCATGTTTCCCAAAAAGGGCAACTTCTGGGCGTCCCCCCTTAAAAAGGGGGATGCTTGGGCACCCACCACCACCCCCACCCTGTTTTTTGCCTATAACTTTTGTTACCGCTCAAATTGTACTTAATGATAAAAGACATAATACACAAGGTACAACTCAAGGGGCAATTGTTAGGACAATTACCACCGTCACCTCAATAGCCTATCCTCTTCACTTTAAACTAACCCTCCCCCAACCCAAGGGGGGTACCCCTAGTAGGATTACTAAGACCAAGCGATGAGGCACAAGGTGAAGTTGAGAGTAACCTTAGTAAAACGAAGTTTTGGGGTTTTAGGGTTTTAAAATAGGTCATGGAAGGAAGTAGAGATTAGTGCCAAATCCAACAAGGGGAATGGAGTCAAGTTGTATCAAATGACTTATGAGGTCAAGAGGAAATACTCTTAAGAATTGGCCTATTTCTTTCGAGGATTAGGGCATAAAGATTAGAACCAAAAGGAAGAATAATCCTTCATCTTATCAAAATTAGCAATGGATATCAAGGTCTACAAGAAGGGAACCATAATGGAAAAACCTTAACCAACAACATCAATTATGACTTGATGAATTTATTGAATACTTCTTGCTAGGGAACGAAAGGAAAAACAAAGCAAAGAACCAAATAATCACCAAACCAACAAACGAAGAAGGAATGAATTATCCTAGAATGTCTTCCTTCCAAGGGGTAGATTTACCACTCAAATGGATCGATCTTGAAAGCTTGTAGAAGACTTGAACATTTCACCATTAATCGTTATGCACCAAATAAGAGCCAAGATAGAGAAGCTTCAAAAATTGACAACAATCATCCACAAAGAAAGAACCCTTTACACAACCATATGCTCCAAGAAAAATATGTCCATTAAGCTCAAGGTGTGAAAACTCCAAAAATCCAACCATGAGTACAAATGAAAAAGGGCACCTCTATATATAAAGTGTTGCTAAACTTCCTTTAGAATTAAATAATATTATCTCATGTGAGATCCTTAGATCTAGCCGATGGAGAAGTAAAGTACAATTTTCTCCAACTATCTAGTCTAAAATACATAAAAGATCGGGTGGTCAAGCCACATGTACAATAATCAAGTGAAATAAGCATAAAAGAAAGGGACATCTCCATTCATGAAGGAAGAAAGAGTGTCCAAGGTGTAACGTCTAGCCTCCAAAGGCCTCCAAAAGGGTGAATCATCAATCCAATCTCCACCAAATGTGGAAAGAAAGACTCCCAAGTCCCCTCCAAGTGGACACATGAGTCTCCAAGGTAAAAAGTCCCCATAAATCATGAGTGAAAGCTTTCAAGAAGGGGGCGGCCGACGGCCCTTCCAAATCAGCTCCAAAAGGTCAAGTGTGAGGTCTCCAAAAGGTGCTTCCATCTAAGATGAACCTAGGATTATGTCACTGGCATCTTTCCACATGGATTTAACAACGAATTGTGATACAAAAATATATTCTCCCATGTTTAGTTGTAATTTGCTTATGCTATATTATTTCTCGTTCCACAAATCTACCTCTTCATTTATATTTGACTTAGGAATCAATAATTGGTTAGCACATTTGGTACTAACAAAACTATCATGCTCATTGGGATCAATAGAAATAGTAACATCCTTCCTTGCAAGTGTCCCTTTGATTCTAAGTAGCACTGACACACATTTTCTTGAAGTTTCAGGGAACCTTCCTTTTTCCTCATTATTGGACTCCATTTGTTTTCGTCAATAATTTATGTTAGATATTTCGTGATTAGAAAGCATTTATATACCCCTTCGATAATTAAACTGGATCTTTTTTATATACCCCTGTAATTCCTTGTAACTTTGTACTTTATGAAAAATACTTTAATATTGGCTTCATAGATTTTGAAATACTCCTTCGAAATTGGCTCTTTAATACTTTTAATAAAAATTCCTCATATATATGTATATATATATATATATATATATATAAGAATATAAAGGGAAATTAATTATTCCTAAGTCGGTTTTCTAATAAAAGGGATATATTCTCTTGCTACATATAAACTCCTCTCGATTTGAACTTAAGCGATAATTTTTTTTTAAATCCCCTTATAACTCCTTTCCTTGAAATTGATCCCTTTTATAAAATTCATATAATTTATTATATATATAAAGAACTTTTTAAAACTTTAATTATATAAAGAATTAAAGAATTTTTTAGAACTTTGAATACTTCTCCAAGACCCTTTCTTTTGATTTAAAAATACCTTCACCCTTTTTAAATGAACTTTCTCAAAGGGCTGCGACTTTTCAGTTGGCAACAGTTGAAATTGCGGCTCGTAGATACTATTCCACAAGTCCGTACGAACGCAGCTCACCATGATAGCACCAGTAATTTTTAAAATCGTTGCAGGACATTGCAGTACAACGGGTACAGTACGGACGGTACTGACAACGTACAGACAAGAAGCGGCAAGGCACTGTACGACAATGAAACAACAAATGGTTATACAGAACATCAATTTCTGCAAAATCATATGGATTATGTGAACTGTACGGTGTGAAAACATTGTTAATTATGAAGCATACAGCCCTGTAAGGTACGAGCTTGTGATTTTGTTGGCGTCTTGATTTGTTGTGCTATAATCTTTAAGCTTTCACACCAATATTGCTTCACCCACTGGATGTATTACCCAGTAATTCTATAGCAGTTTTCTTGACCATGAAATTCAGAGTAGATCTGCTAGATTCAAATGCCCAAAACTTGTCCATATATCCCCGTTAACTTATTCTGACAACGTATTAATTGGTGGCAGCTGTAGTACTTTGTTTATTGCACTTCGTCTCTCTTTTTTTTAACTCTTTCTTTTTTTTTGATTCCTGGTTTCTATAAGCTGACAGTGGAATGATTATTTCAACAACAATTTTTTATTTTAATTTAATCGGCAAAATGCCTTAGCGTGGTCAAAGACCTGGAGTTTCCCCAACTCTGTAAAGTTGAGTAGCCAAGGTCCTATGGGTATGCTGCCAAGGGAAACGAAATATGAGCAAAGGTCTAGTGGCTAAAGGCCAAGATCAGAAACAAGGCTTTGATACTGTTATCCCCTACTTTTAGGGATAACTAAGGAGATTATGTCTCGAGGCCCACAGGTCATAGACATGGAGTACCGAGAGCCAGATCGACTTGAGCATGACCCTGGAGGGCCCATCTTTTCTTCCTTTCAGCGCCTCTACTTTGTCAGCAGCAACAACATCCATCACCTCGGCTTGGTCCTGTATCAGAGATGGTTCTTGCTCCATGAGGTAATGAGTCCAGGTATCATGGTATGTGTCACTCTAATCCTCAAAACCTTTGAATATGTGCATATAGTTCTTTTTGTTTCTAACAGGTGCTTGGATCTTATACTTATCCACTTGACCATGTCTAGGGGGAATGACAAGATGCCCTAGTAAGCCTGTGCCCATAGGTTTTGAGTTTCCACTGGGGGGATTCATTAAAAGTCATTGTCCTCTCCCATCATACTTATCACTTTCCATCTTACTTCCCGCTCATCCATCACATTACATTGGTCCGGGCATTGGGTTGGCCAATCATTTAAGGGTTGCACCTTGCCCTGTGGGAAGAAGGGGCTAAAGGCCTAGAAGGTAAAAGCAAGTTGGCAAGAGATAAAAGCCTAAAATAAAACCTCGAGATGCTTCGCCCAGGGATCCTCGAGAAAGCAGTAAAAAGCTTCTCAGCAAGAAACAAGAGGTACCTGTAAAAATAATAAAACAAGACCTAATCAGAGGATAGGGGGTCTCATCACGAGCCAGCCTATTAGGTCCTAGGTACCTAACGGTATGACACTACTAGCAGCTGGTTACCACGCCAGGGTAGTGGCACTTGGTTGCATGGCCAAGAGAAAAGGGGTCTCATCACGAGCCATCCTTCTCATTTCCGTGAAAGTACTTGTGGGTAACATTGCCACCACTGGTCACCACGCCAGGGCAGTGTCCCCTGATTAGCTTCTTGAAAGAAAAAGAAATAAAGAAATAAGAATAAAATGGCATGAATGGGCTTGGAAACATTTGCATCCAGGACAGGAGCAACTCGCCTTCTACAAAGGCACCCACAGGTAAGCCTTGCATTTCCCTGCTATGACTACACCCCTTGTCAGGACATCCCTTATCCACCTCACCCATTTACATGACTTAGATTTGATCTCTTCCGGAAACATCCCTTTTCCAGTGGACACTAGCCCAATAGGACGCCTTGTCACTTCCTCCAAATTGGCCTTGCAGATTTGTATAATGTATTTGAGTACTTTACTGGGTAAAAGGGGTTTTATGCACATGTTTAATAAAATTGATGATTGGATGTGATTGACATTGCTATGATCCCTGTGACTTATAAGCCCATGGAGGGCGTATCTGTTGATGTGTAGGATCATACCCGACGAACAGGTACCATATTGAACAGGTACACATGGGGGGATGATTAGTTCGGACCTCCATGGGGCTAGAAGCCCATCAGATGGATGCTGAGACCCCAGCAAGGGGTAGAGACAAATCAGAGAATTTGCACCGGAGAAGAGCAGGACGTTCTGTTGAAATAATGTAACTGCAAAGTGTATTCTAATTATTATTGATATATTATTCATTGGATCAATCCCCATTGCAGATTGATCATGTCGGCTATTGTAAAGGACCAAATCCCCTTTTGCGGATTGGTCAAAATATAATTGTAATAGGTAGAAAGAAATTGACCCCACGGAGATATACTAAAGGTGGATTTATAACCACGGAAGGATAAGTCGGCCTTGCTAGTGAAGAGGCACTTCACATGTGCCATATTTGTTTAAATAAGGAGGCTAGTGCCTCGGTTAGACACACACTCACTTTGTTCATTGAGACAAGTTTCAAAGTTTCTGATTGAGAGAAAGAGGCACATCCTTGGGAGAGGACTTTACGTATTTGTTTGAGTTATCTCTTGGCATTGCCAGTGGCTATCTATAATGGAAGTTTTGTTGGGTATTCTCCCCATAAGGGTTTCCCAAGATAAATGATGTGTCTCTTGTGATTGTGTATTTCTCAGTAGTCTATCTTGTACTATTATTTATTTATTGAAGTAAAGAACTCTAATGTAGCTTAAACATTAACATAAGTCAGGAGCTAGAAGAGAGCATCTTTCACAACAGAAGTGAAAAACATCATTGTTGCCATACATGCAAATTAGGGGCTTTTGTTGATGAAATATTTCAACCTAAAACCATCTAGAAAAGTCGCTGCCCTCAAGGATCACTTTGGCATCCTCAAGCGCAACTTTTAGTGGCTAGATTCTCAGGAAAGTGAAACCCTAGTTTCACAAAATTACCCGATACCGGAGGAGTTACCCGAGAAAACCGAAGCACCGATCCGAGAAATCCATGAGATCAAGTTTGGAGGGCAAAAGTTGGATTTTCTTAGATCCAGACACACGGTCTTTCGCCTGACCAAAGAAGCGCACAAATTAATTTCAAAATTTAATTTTTGAACATTTTCATTTTGGACATTTTCCTAACTTGGGGTAAAGATGTCTCGAAGCATTAAGCTTGTTGACAAACTAGAAAGGTGTGGAAAACTTTTGTTACTAGAAGTATAGGACTAGCCTCATTCTTGAAGAGAGCGAGATTAGCAAGATTCATCCAAGAGAAGTGTAGACGGAGTGATCTTTGCAGAAACAACAAAGCACCAAAGGACACAATCAAGGCCAAAAAATCATTAAATTCAATCCAGCGATCCTTGATTCCTATGTGATAAATAAATCAAAGAGAGAGACTTTCCGTGAAATGTTTGATGCCATAAGCGAGACTATAGAGGAAGAATATAATAGAGGATAAGATCAGAATTTCGGCTCAGGGCTTCGGGATCACGAGAGGAGAATCAATCCAAGAATGTCTCAAAATCTCAAAATTCAATGAACAATTAGAAGCAATTAGAGAAAATGCATTGAGAAAAAATGCTTGTCGGAAATCCTTGATTTTGAAAAAATAGGAAAAATGGTCGATGGGAAAAAATCGGCCATCTTAAAATTTTAAGAAACCCGCGGATTTAAGGGGCCGTGGGGTTTTTGTGTTTATTTGTGCATTTAGCCAAGGAGGAGTGCCAAGCCATTCAACCAACCAAGGAGGAGTTTGCCATTGGGATTTTGTGGATTCAAGGGTCAAAATTGTGGATTTGGCATTGGAATTTTAGTCCATTTCACAATTTTGCATTTGGAGGTAAGTAAAAATTTGCCCATTATTTCTCATTTTTCACCATAGATTTTCCTTGCAGGTTTTCGGTGGCAATGAGTTTACATCTTCCAAATAGATTTTTGATGGATCCAAAAACCATTTTTTCATTGTTATGTGATTTTCTTTTCGCACCATGCCATGCCCAAAACGTTTTTGGGATTTTGCGCCCTAGGTCAATGTAATTAGTTTAAATTTTTTTGTGTCTATTTGGGGTTCAAAACCAAGTTTGAATGCTAAGTACATCATTGATTTATCTCGATTTTAAATTTTCATTTTTTCATCAATAACACATGCTAAAAAATGATTTTTTTTGCCCTAGGATCATATTTTTCCATATTAAAGATGCAAAGCCATTAGATCCATTTTGGGAGTATGATGAGCCTGATCCTCCAGGGAATAGATAATATCAAATGTGAAGCTATGAGGAAGCAATGTTGATTGGGGTATATCGGTCAAAATACCACCTTGCTAAAATTCCGAGGGAATGAAGTGGGGATTTATGTAGAAATGACCGAAGTAACTTGTTGCGAAGGCCACAAAGCACTTGAAGAGTATTCGGAAAACAAACAATACACAAAAGCCAAGAAAAAGAAATGGCTTCAAGATCCAAGTCAGGGAAGCACACACACACTCATGTGGGGCAATGGGAGTGGAGTCTATTGAGATCCACTCCTCACAATCTATAAATCCTACAGCAACATTATCATATTTTATGCCAAGAACCACACTAGGTGCACAAGCGTCTATCAAGTCCATGTTGAAAAAAAAAAGGAAGCGGACAAACTTGTGGGTAGATACCTTCTATGGAGTGATATTCCATTCAATTTTGCCAGGAACCCATTTATGTGTCCATGTTTGAGGCTACTAGTATGGTTAATAGAGGTATAAAACCCCACTTATGAGAGTTGAGAGGGCCCATCCTTCAAAATGAAAAGACCCTGATTACTTTCGAGAGGTTGCGAGAACTTCGAGAGATTCCTTAAGCAGTTCTGAGGATACAGTGATCGAGATATTTGGGCGATGGGAAGGTAGGACCCACTTCTAATTTCTTAGTTCATTGTCGAGGGGACAATGTTTTTAATCTGATGGATGCATCACTTTTGTATGTCAAGATCTTGACATTACTGTGATTTGTTGGATGGGTTCATCAAGAGGGTAAGGTCGCGACATGTTGTGTCAAGTCCTGCGGACAATGCACCAAATTATATGTTCTTTACAGGATGCTTATGTCAGGATCACCGCATTTTTGGGAGCTCAGCCAGCTCATTGCCTGACTTGATGTTAGAGGATATGGGAAAGCATGATTGGATCAAGGAGACCATTGATTCAGCGAGGAGCATCTCAAAATTCATATACAATCATGCTTATGTATTTAGCATGATGAGACAATTCACAGTTGACAAAGAGTTGGTGCGTCCTGTCGTCACACGCTTTGCCACTAGTTTATTTCTTTTTGGTCTCTTTTGAATTCTAGGTGGGAATTGCAGACAATGTTCCTTTCCCTTGAGTGGTGTGCTTTATCATTTAACAATAAACCAGAGGGCAAGCCATTATGAGGCTAGTTGCGTACCAGGAGAGCTTTTGGGATGCGGTGAATGTGGTGTGCACCATCAATGAACCTTTGGTAAGGTTCTTCAATTGGTTGATGGAGACAATCCCACAATGGGCTACTTGTACGAGGCCATGGATAGGGCCAAAAAGGGATACGATAGTGCTTATTGGCCTTGAATGAGGGGATCAAGGGCATGAGAGAAAAGAAATGATATGGATGGTGATTGATGGTCGATGGAACAACACACTCCATATCATTCATGCTCGAGTTATACCTCAACCACCGCATTCTCCTGACTATGGCTTAGGGGTTTGGTCCGGAGGTTTTGTCTGGCTTCTTTGAGTGTGTGCAGAGGATGGTTCCAAGTGTAGTTGACCGATTAGAGCTTTCCCAACGGTTGGAACTTTATAAGGAGTCCATTGGCTTATTTGGGTTTGAGATGGCCATAAATGATAGGAAGAACATAATGCCAAGTAAGTTTTACCTTGTTTTAACTTTTAACTTTTAAGTTTCAAAAATTCATTTTTCAAATTTCAATTTGTCTTCTCTTATGTTTCAACTTTCTCTAATTGATTTGTAGATGCTTGGTGGGAGACATAGAAACGTACACATTCACAGAAGATGGTATTGGAGTGCTTAGCAGGACATGCCAGCTCTTAAGTTTGTGGCGCCTTCGAGTGTATTTGAAAAATACACACTGCATATGAGGTTAGAATTTAATGAAATTTCAAATTCATTTAAAATTATAAATTACGTAACTTGTCATTTAAATTTTATGCTCCTTTACATTCTAATAAATTGGTAAATCCCTTACAGTTTGGATACCTCATGTAATGGATTTAGTCTCGTCTACAATCTCGGGGTTGTGGGTGAGCGGCTTGAGATAGAATTGATCTGAGCCATTTCGTTGGATGAGATGAACCTGCTTGTTGCATAGATGGAGGTTGAGGAACCTTTTATTGAGACCGCCCTTGATTGGCACAGAGGGCGGAGTGGTGATGATCATGGTATCTATAAGGACTTGGATTAGGATGTTCCAGACGATATTCAGTTTCACACAGAGTCTGCAAGTGTGCCACCAACAAAGCCACAATCAAATTCATAGATAGATAGACCCAGTGGTAGCACTAACAGTCTACCTCCTCTACCAATAACTTCTTCTAGGGGGCATCTGTCTCGGGGGGTCTTCTAGTTCTTCTAGAGTACGTTTGACTCCAGTATGAGGCTCACATGCCTCAAGGGCACCTACCCCTACTGCTAGAGGAAAAGCAGTTTCTAGCGATTACCTTGCATTAAAAGGGTAGGAAGGGAATCCATGAATTTATTCGATTTCATTGTAGATGACTCATGAGTCATACTCATGGAGTCATGATAACGATCATGAATACATTTATGATTTATTCTATTTTTTGATGACTCAGGAATCAGGATTCGGGACATGATTCATTTTTTGTGTGTGATATATCACTAGGCATCTTATACATCTTATATATGGGATTTTCTTTCCATATTCATGTAGCAATATGCATCTGTTGATACTTATTGTTGCTTTTAAATGTTTCAAAAATTAAAAAAAATGAATATTTTTGTATTTTTAAAGTTGCCGATATATTGCCGGTATTTGCCGATTTTACAAGCTTGTTTTACGGACCCACAGGCAATTTTTTCAAGAAACAATTTTGTAACCTGCTTGGTTAAAAAGCCGATTGGAGACACCATGAGGCGAACAAGCTCATTAACCAACCCTCAATGGATACTCCACAAGACGCCCAGGGATGCATTCCATCAAACCATTTTATTACAGAATGGAGAAATTAAAATTTGATAGTCTTTGGGAGAATGCATTCGAGAAGAATCAAGAGTAGCTAACCGAGGTCTTCTTAAAGAGATGAAGATCGGCCTAGCTACTCACACCAAAAGATGAAGGAAGAAATCTTACTTCCAAAAGTATACTCATAAAGAGCCTCAACAGTAAAGCAAATTCAATCATAAAGAATCTCATCCAAAGAGATTCGAGAAGAAAAAAGGACTGCTTGAAAGGAAAGAGATTACTCATTTTGTACAATACTACCATTGTGACAAGATGGGACTGATACGGAATTTTGTCCGGAAGCTAGATGAGAAGAATACAAGAAGAAAAATAAGAGCCATCATGCCCATGCAGTCAAGATGAAGAAACCACCATAAAGATGATAAGAGAGCAGTTAAAGACTATGTCTTAATCTCAACCCTATCAGGATCGGTAACACATGGAGAGGACACATAGCTCATTGATAGTGGTGCCTCGAAGCACATGGCAGTCAAAGAGATATTCTCTCTTTAATTTCAGAAAAGAGGATTTTTTTGAGTGACATGGAGATGATTACCAATATCCCATCAAAGGGAGTGGGAGAATCAAACTACAAGCTTAATTAAAGGGGCTAAGAAGATACTCTATGTACAGGTTTGACAAAGAACCTACTATCCATTTCAACTTTAGAAAAGAAAAGATACAGAGTTGCCTTTATAGATGGAGAAGTTCTTATGTGGGCTAAAGGAGGAAAACCATAAATGAAGCAATCATCATTGGAAAGAAAGAAAATGGCTTGTATAAACTAAAAAGGGTCACTTTCGGTGCCCTTGTATTGCATGGTGAAGATCCATGTGAACTTTGGCATAGAAGATTGGCTCACATCAACTACAAAGGCTTCTGCTCACGTATATGCAAAGGAAACATCCACCAGGTCTACGGGCACTCAAGGTTGACCATGGAGGCATGTGCAATGAATGTGCACAAGGAAATAACATAAAAACACTTTTCCGAAGAGACATCAAAGTAATAGGAGTCTTAGAGCTCATTTATTCAGATGTGTGTGTGGCCCAGTGCCAGCGTCCTCCATTAGTGGGTATGTATACTATGTATCATTTATTGTTGATTATTCTACGTAAAGACCTGATTGTATTTTTTGAAATCTAAAGATGAAGTGTTCAACAAATTCAAAAGAATTCAAAGCCTTGATAGAAGTCTTTAGAAAGAAAGATCAAGATAAGTCGAGACGTTCCGGGTCCATTTCATTCCATCCGTCCGTCCTTCATCCTCGGTCCATCCTGTCCATCCATTCCTTCCTCCTCTCGTCCTTCCATTCCATCCATGTCCATCCTTCATTTCCTTCCATTTCCATCCATTCCATCCATTCCATCCATTCCATCCATTCCATTCCTTCCTTCCATTCCATCCGCTTTCCGGCTCCTTGTCATCCATTTCATCCATCCGTCCATTTCCATTCCATTCCATTTCCATCCATTCCATCCATTTCCTTCCATTCCTTCGTCTTTCCTCAGATATTCCGTCCATCTTTCCTTCCTCCTTCATCCATCCCATGTCCATCCATGTCCATCCATCCATTCATCCATCCTCCATCCTTCCTTCCTCCATGCCATTCATTCCATCCTTCCATTTCCATCCTTATCCATCCTTTCCTTCCATTCCTTCCTTCCATTCCATTCCTTCCATTCCATTCCACTCGTCAGTCCGCTCCTTCCTCCATTCCATGTCCATCCTTCCTTCCTCCATCCATCATCCTTCCATTCCGTCCATCCGTCCACTGTCCACTCCTTTCCTTCTTTCCGTCCATTCCTTCCTCCTTCCTCCTCCTTCCTCCATCCATCCATCCTCCATCCTTCCATCCATTCCGTCCATTCCTCCTCACTCCTTCCTTCCGTCCATCCATTCCTTGTCCATTTCGGTCTCCGTCCTCCATTCCGTCGAGATCCATCCGGCTCCATCCGGTCCGGCTCCTTCCTTCTCCATTCCATTGTCCGTCCATCTCTTTCTTCCATTCTCCGTTTCCTCTCCATTCCATTCCATCCTCCATCCCTCCGTGTAAACCTTCAATGGGAAACACTATAAATGCCAAGAATATTCCTCCAATAAGAGTTGCGCCTGACTTCCAAGAGTAAAATACCAAGACCAAGACTAAAAGTATCTCCCTCACAGAGGTGGGTTATGTTATCTTTAAAATGAGGAGACTGGCGATCCTCTATTTATACCGATCAATGACCTTTTAATTAAATCTTAGGTCATCAAAACAGTAGACAAAATTTGGAGCTAACAATTTTACCTTTGTTTTTCACGTTAATGCTTTAGAAATGTCATAATATGGGCCTAAAGGGGTTGTCGAGCCCCTCTGGGAGGCTGATTGGCACTTTTGGGCAACAACATCCAGTGAGCGTTGGCCCTTCTAGGGCTCCTCCAACACGTGCCAAACAACCTCATCACAATGCCACACACTCAGAATAATGTCCTTCTCTCCTGGGTAACATCCTTTCCATCAAAGGCAAATGTTCCACCTGCAGTGGGTCAAACCCCCTAGGTCGGGATCTGCCAAAGTGTCCTGGGTGGAGCGTCCTTCTTTCTTCTCATGCAATGGCATATCATAATGTTTTCCTTTCTCTGCCATCCTAGCAACCATCGATGGGCTCTTCAGCCCATGGAAGTGGAGCTAATCATATCCAGAGTGTGTGCAGGTCCAGCACAGTACTGTTAAAATTGAGGGTATGGTCACGCACATCAACAAAGGAACTAAGCCCTCAATGGGCTCCTTCGATCCTAATGATCATATAAATGTTAATAATGTTTCATCATTAAATTTATCAAATACATGCATAAAACCCTAACATATCCTCTAAGGTTCAAGACATTACACATATCTACTATACAAAACTGAAGAAAAAGAAAAAATTCTCTATTGGGCCAGCATCCATATTAAAAGGAAAGTTTCCAGAGGATCATTCAAGCCATGTTCATGAAGTGATATGGTCTAGGGATGTCAGTCATAGTAAGACCAAGGGGTAGGTGTTGTCCGTGGGAGCCTTTGTAGGGAGGTGAGTCGTGCAGATCATGGATGCACTTTTTCCAAGCCCCATTTATTGCCCTTTTTATTTGCTTTTTCTTTCTTTACTTAAGGAGTCGACCAGGAGGGACTAGCACTTATGGCAGTGGTGACAGTGGCGGTGCTGCCCCAGGTATTTTACTTGAAATGATAAGGGATGGCTCGTGATGAGACCCCCTTTCATGGCCATGCAACCAAAAGGTCCAACACGTGGTGACGGATGATAGCAAAATGTCATCTGCTAGATACCTATAGACATAATGGGTCCCAACTTCATGATGAGACCTCCATCCTCTTGGTTAGGTCTTGTTTTGTATTTTCTTAGGGTTCCTCCTATTTCTTATCTAGAGGATTTTTATTGCCTTCGAGGATCCTAGGTAACATCTCTAGGTTTTCATTTCCACTGCTGGCTTTTATCTCTTCACCGTGCTTTTACCCCACAGGCCTTTGTAACTACAGGACTAGAAGTGTAACCTCGAGAATTCATCCCACAATGAACCATTTGGACTAGGGGAATGGGATGGATGAATGGGAGATAAGATGTAAAATGATAAAATGGTGGGGCCGAGCGATGGCTCTTCAAAATCCCCCACGGTGGCTAACCAAAGAACTCATAAATAGAAACTTGCTAGGTCACCTCGTAAAATCCCACCCCAACAATGGTCAAAGTGGATTAGTGTAAAATCCAAGCGATTCTCAGTATAAAGAACTGATGCAAGGTTTTAAAGGAAAGCGAGCAGTCTGAGAGCTAGGTCAAGGGAACCCAACTGGTAGGAACCCGGTAATATTCGATCGAACGGTTTCAATGAGCCAGGTTTTTAAAACATAAAATATTTAAATTTACTTGAAAAAATATATTTTTAAGATTTTTAAATCATGTTTCCCCGGACATTAGAGAGAGACAATTAGAGACAACATATCAAAGTATGCTCATTGAATATGTCAAAGCGACACCAAGTGCAATACATATCCTGAAGTCGAACATGATACATAATCAATGAGGCTCTATATGGCCTCTACAACATCAAATAACATACAAAGTTAGAGTCATTGATACTATGGAGATTAGAATGCAGTGAAAGCCTAAAATAGCCATTAGGGTAGATACTAGAACCGTAGTTGGAAGAATCTCATGGCTCATGAGTTGTGATTGTGGAGTAGTCCTCCATGTCATAATCATCAGATTGGCATCACTACCATTGCACTCTCCTCCATCCTCCTCCCCTATCCAATGCAATCCGTACATTTGTTGATGGACTCACGGAGGATGACCCCTTGAAAGGATCACCATCATCAAAAGTGGCCGGATCTAGCACTAGTTCATTAAGATCCAAAGTTGGCTAGCTACTCCAACTCAACAACTGACCATTCAAACCCTTATCATCGGAAAACACATCTCACATCTTTGTCCTTCCCTTCAAACACTCTTCTCTGCTTGTATATAAGACGGGGGTTGGTGTACACATACACTACTAAGTCACAGGACACGACGACAAACTACAAAGAAGAGTTCAATAGAAGAGTTTATACTTGAGTGGAGGGTACATTTTTGCCAAGGCCGTGACATAGGATTTCAACAATCAATGCCACTAACATGGAGGTACATAAAGAGCATGGTTCTCTTGATTAAATGCTAATCCAATACCCTCATACGTGATAGAATCGGTGGAAACATTGCAATCTTAGATCTTGAAATCACAGCCCATTGATGGCTGAATTTTGAATGGGACCTAAAATTCTACTTTCTCCATGTAAAGTCCAATGAGGTTGGAACACTCTCAAACATCCTAAAAAAAAAATTAATGAGTAAGTATTGTTAAAAATTTAAGTAAAGTGACATTCTCCTTTATCACTCATTTCATGCTGCTTCAAAATTTAACAGTACCATTAATTACTACCCTCAATGACACACCAAAACACCTTACAACTCCAACTTGTTACTTAGGTTTTAGGTTTTAGGGGTTTTAGGGTTTTAGGTTTAAGGACCAAATAGAAGTAGGTTTATGACCAAACCTGTCGGTTTGGTCATAAACCGGCCCGGTTTGGTCATCATGGAAGCCGTTTGGTCATAAGCCAGAATTACGATAGAGTTCGGTTTATTAATAGGTTAGGGCGATCGACAACAAAATAGGTCAAGCTAGGCGGTTAGGTTCCCCAGTTGAACGGTTTTTAAAACATGCACGTCTTGGGAGATATAAGAAGGTTATAACGATCAAACATGACACATACCATGATAGCTTGGACGAATTACCTCATGGAGCAAAGAACCCTCTCGATCACGGTCAAAATTAAGATGATGATGGAAACTGCTGCTGTGTGGACAAGTCACGTAATGAAAGAAGAAGAAGGATGGAGCCCTCGAGCCATGCAAAGATAGAAATCCGCACTCTCGGTACTCCATGTCTAGGACCTATAGACCTCGAGACATGATCTCCCTAGATATCCGTAAGGGATATGCCAATGAAAAGAAGCTTTAATGACTCGTAAATATGTAGCCAATGTTTCAAGATGATATTGGCGGAAATCTTGTCCTCACGATGCCGATGATGCGAGACCTCTGGCGATCTTTGTTGTAGAATGACCTTCTTGTTAAGGGGAGTGTTGAAATAATATAGCGCCAAAGAGTATTCTTATTATTATTGTTATTTTATTCATAAGTTAATCCCATTGTGGATTAATCATGTGAAATATTAATAGGACCAAATCCCCTTTTACCGCGGATTGGTCCAACGGACAATTATGGCAGAAGCTGAATGTTATCGTTCAGTTTGTAGTATAGGTTAAGAAGCTTGAAGGCAAGAGTCAAACAACTGGTGTAACAGGAGCTTCCCCAACCTCTGTCACCTCGATGGGGGCTCTATTTAGGGTGGCTAATCCCAAGGGAGGCGTCCCTAGGTAATCTAGGGTGCTGAAAGGAAAAGAGTCAAGTGATTAAGGCTCAAGAAGTTAAGTAGGTTTCCCTTCACTGATTACCACCAAGAAGATAGTCGAAGATAAACCACAAGATAGGCACTTGTTTGAGAGACAGGGCAACAATAAAGCTAAAATATGCCCACCACGGTGGTGAGTACTTCATAAATTAATGACTATCGACAATTAATATATATATGAGCATAAATAATAGTAATTATTGTGAAGTCAATGATTGCAATAAAGGCTATGACTTATATTACTTCTCAATAACATGAGGAGATGATATAGCATTCAATGTATAAAGAATATTGTGAATCTATCTAGCGCATTAAATATCGTGTATGCTCACAAAGGTTCAGCGTGCCCATGCTCATTAGAGGGTGGCGATAGAAGCACTCTTCTAGGGTTTGTATGGTAGACAAGGAGGTCAATGTTTTGTAATTTGGTCAATGAAAATTATCAATACTTCAATGTCTATCGCCAGATGACAAAACCAAAACATTTTATATCAAACAAGAGTTCAAAAAAGGCATGACATCATCATAAGTCTAGGGTTAGTGAGGCGTTAGGGTTAGTTAGGGTTGAGATTTAAGAAGTTTAAAGGTTTGTTTTGACACAATAATCTCAGCGTTGAGTTCTAGACAAATTGCCTTGGGGTACTCCAATGGGGTCTGAGCAAGGCTAAAGTCTCGGGAAGATCTAAATCTAAAGAAAAGAGAGTTAGGCTTTCTAGTCTTTTGCCAATGCAGAGACCACAGAGTCAAAACCCTAAGAGGAGGAGGCTCATTTCGGTGTATATTGGCAAGCAAGGCCTGTGCTCCTCCTCTTTCATAAAAATCCCTGGCAAAACAGCTAGCTTGTAAACGCAAATCTAGGGCTGAAAAGTGTGCAAAGACTTGGGCGCTCAAACCTAAAGGTCAAAACCCACAAGGTGTAAACTCAGGTGAGCCTAGGGGCGTCTTCCTTCAAGAATTATGTTTCCAAAACCAACTTCGGAAAAGGGGAACTAGTGTAGCCTTGGCTAGGCTAGTCTCTGTAATCAATGACTAAACAAGTCTTCTATCATGGGGACATGAAACAGGACCTACTTATTGTTAACTGCTACACAGGGATTTCAATGATTAAGCAAAATAATAAATATGTAATCATCAAAAGTAAGAGATTTTAAGACCACGACCATTCAATTAAGAAGTTTTGTATGAAAAATACACTTCATGAAATCAATGAAAGAGCTTATCAAACCCTGGTTGTAAACCTTCCAATGATAAGAAACATAGCACAATGCCAAGAATGATCTTCCACAAGTGTAGCGCCTCAACTCAAGAGTCAAATACAAGACAAAAGACTAAGAATGTTTCTCTCTAGAGAGTGAGTTGTGTTATGTCAAGATGAGGCAACGTCCTCTCTTTATATCCTTCAAATGACCTTTCATTTACAAAAATAGGTCAACAAAAAGCGGCCGACAAAGTTTGACTAACAATAGTTAAATTATTTGTCACATTAAATGCTAAATGTCATAATTATGAGCTAAAGGGAGACGACAAGCCCCTCTGAGGGAGACGTTGGCCCTTTTGGTGCTAGTCCAGCATCCAAAAGTCAAACGTTGGGCACGCTAGGAACTCCCGACAGGCTGTCACGCGTGCCAAATGATCCTAGCATAGTGCCACATGCTCGAAGCGATACCCACATACGGGTGGCATCTGTCCATCAAAGCCATCATCATCTGCAGGGGTCGATCCCCTGGTAGATCTGCGCGCCAAAGTGTCCTGGTGAGGGCGTGCTTCTTCTTCTTGGTGCAAGGGCTCATCACAGCGTTGTCCACGCCTGCCGCCATCCCAACAACCATCGATGGGCTCTTCAACCCCATAGAGATCCGAGCTAATCATATCCCCATGTAGGTCCTTTGAGGAATTTTTGTCTAATGTGTATGGTCCTACACATCAAAGACTTCGCCCTCCAAGGGCTCCTCGATCCTAGGGATCATAGCAATGTCAATCATATTTCATCGTAAAAGTTATCAAATACATGCAGCAAATCCCTAACATATCATCTAAGAGCTCAAAGACATTACAGGATCTGCTACAAAGCTGAAAGCAGAAATAGAGAATAACCTATTGGGCTAATACCCACAAGATAAGGGAAGTTTCCTGAGGAAGATCATTCAAGCCATGTTTTATGGTGATATGGTTTAGGGATGTCCGATCCGCAGTAAGACCAAAGGCTGGGGGGTTATTACGTAGGTGCCTTTGTAGGAAGCGTACGATCATGGATGCAATTTTTTCCAAGCCCGCTATTGCCTTTATCTTTTTTGCATTTTATTTGCTTTTCTCTCTTTTTTACTTCAAAGATGCGGCCGGAAGGAACCTTTGCAGTAACTTGGCCAGAGAGCAGCAGTGTTACCATGGCCTTGAAGATGATAAAATTTTGGCTCGTGATGAGACCCCGCACCGCAGCCCTTTAACCAAAGGTCATTGCCACAGGTGGTGACCAGTTAATGATGGCAATGTCCTCTGTGGATACCTATGAACATAATGGGCATTTCGTGATGAGACCTCCCATCCTCTTAGTTAGGTCTTGTTTTATTGGCGCAGGGTCCCTTTAGTTTCTTATCGAGGCTTTTTATTGCCTTCTTTCGGATCCTGATGAGAAGCATCTGCGGTTTTAATACCTGGCTTTTATCTTTTACCATTCACGCACCCCTAGGCCTTTAGCCTTCTTCCCACAAGACAAAGTGCAACCCTCAAAAGGTCATCCCTAATGACGTGGGAGATAGAATGGGATGATAGATGTGTGGGGTGTAGGATAGTAGTAAAATGGTGGGAAGCGGACGATGGCTGCAAATCCCCTTGGTGGCTAACCAAAACCCATAGGAATATCCAACTTGCTAAGTCACCCCATCAATCACTCAGACAATGGTCAAGTGGATTAGTGTAAGATCAAGCAGTCATCAGAAATGAAAGGAACCTAAATACCATATATAAAGAGGGTTATAATGATCAAAATATGACACATACCATGATACCTTGGACCAATTACCTCATGGAGCAAAGAGTCCTCGGTAGGTGAAGTCGGTGTAAGTGATGGAAGCGACTAGCATTGGCCGGGACAAATCTGGCGAAGAGAAGAAGGATGAGCCCTCGAGGTGTGCTCCAGTCAATCTTCTCTCGTTACTTCATGTCTAGGAACTGTGGTCCTCGAGACATGATCTCCTAGTTATCCTTTGTTATGCATGGGTTGTAGGATAGGCTTAGCGAGCAGAGTAAGGCTTAAAGCGTAACGGAAGGTCCTACTTGTCCTGGATGGGGAGCTCTTTTTTTTTAGGGTGGCTAATCCCAAGGTATATGTCCCTAGTAATCTGGGTTTTTGAAGGAAAAGGATCAGGGGTGTAAGGCTCAAAGGTTAAAGGTAAGCTTTCCCTTCACGGATGCGCGAAAGGGTAGTCAAAGAAGAGATATTTCACTTTGAAAGAAGCACTGTTTGCGAGACAAGGCAAATGAAACTAAAATGTGCATACGGTGATTAGTACTTCAAAATATCAATGACTATCTTAAAATGCATATGAGCAATAATGAAAGTAATTATCGGCGAAGTCAATGATTGCAATTAAAGCTAAGACTTATAATATCACTTCCCAATAAATACAAAATGATCACCGGGCATTCAATGTTTAATATCAATCCCAGCACTTATCCTGGCCGTTGCATTGTCTGCGGACCAATTTTCGCGTCACTATGCAGAATTAGGGGTGTGGTATGGTTCAGTTGGGCAGATGGACATTCAGTGTGAAGCAGTCCTGGTACTAGTCAGGAACCTGTGCCAAGCAGGGTTAAGCAGGTGTGCCGGGATGGGACTGGGCAGTGGCGTTGCTTGGTGTGAAATTGTCCAACACTTATATGTCTATCAATGGATTACCTAGCCGCAACTTTTAGACCGAACAAGAGTTCAAATAGGGCAAGGAGCGTCATCGATGAGTAGGGTTGGGTAAGATAAGCTAGGGTTAGTTAGGGTTTCAAAATTAAGAGAGTTTGAAGATTGTTTTAACACCAAACCTCAGCGTTTTAAGGAGTTAGACTAGTGCAACAGGTTAGTGGAGTCAAGAAGAGAGGCTAAAGGCTTGGAAGAGGATTCAAACCTAAGGGCCGGAGGTTAGGTTTTGATGGTGTTGCAATAGCGGGGCCACCAATCAAAGTCCTAAGGGGAGGAGGCTCATTAGGTGTAAGCTGAAGCTAGGCCTCATGCTCCTCCCTCTCCTTAAGACTCTTTGGCAAAAAGCATTGCTTTATAAAGAAACATAAATATATGGTTGAAAAGTGTTGCTTAGGGACAAGGCTTTTCAAACCCTAAGAAGTCAAACCCTAGGTGTAAAAATCAATTAGGCCTAGGGCGTCTTCTTTCTTCCAATTTATGAACAAACTAACTCAAGAAAAGATGAACTAGTGTATGATAGCTTCAAGCTAGAGTTCTTCTTAATCAAATGAGCTAAACAAGTCTTTATCATCATGGGGACATGAAGCAAGAGGGACCCCTTCCACTTGTTGCGTACTTGCTTGCTCCCTAGGGTTCAATGATTGGCAAAATAGTAACAATGTAACCATAAAAGTAAAGATATTCTACCTACAACCATTCAATCAAGAAGTTTGCATGCAAAATATGCCCACAAATCAATGAAGGAGCCAAATCAAACCCTAGTTGTGAAAACACCTTCCAATAAAAACACCATATGCATGCCAAGATAATCCCTCCAATAGTAGAGCCTCAACTCCAAGAGAGCCGAATGAGACAAAAGACTAAAGTATCACTCTCACAGAGAGCAAGTTGTGTTCTTCCAGTAGAATGGCGATCCTCAATTTATATAATCATGATGGCAATTAACAAATAAGGTCATTAAAAGC
The DNA here is from genome assembly GCA_010110895.2 of Picea sitchensis. NCBI lineage: Eukaryota > Viridiplantae > Streptophyta > Pinopsida > Pinales > Pinaceae > Picea > Picea sitchensis. The sequence goes on from SNQJ01S0112522.1 coordinate 28,724, forward strand.
AGTAGAACAAGGCTGACTTAATAATATTCCATTATTTGTCACATTAAATGCTAAAAATGCAAAGAGCTAAAGGAGACGTGAGGCCCCTCTGAGGGAGGCGTTGACCCTTCGGGCATCATCATCATCCAGGAAGGCAGCAAAGCGTTGGCCCCTTGGGAATCACGCAGCTTTATATGTGCCAAACAAAGTGGCTGCCTTAATACTGCTCCGGAAAGTCGTCCAACTATGACTGGTGGCGTCCTGTACATCAAGGCCATCATCCCATACAGGGGTGATCCCCCTAGGTCAATCTCCACCAAAGTATCCTGGTGAAGGCGTCCTTCTATCTTCTTCATGAAGGGCTCATCCCGCTGACGTTGTCCTGCCTCGCCATCCCAACAACCATCCGGTGGGCTCTTGACCCCATGGAGGTCAGAGCTAATCATCTCCCCATGTGCACGAATCCTCACGAGCACCCTGACCAGGGCATGCAGTCACGCACATCAAAACTCGCTTCCTCCAATGGGCTCATCGATCCTAGAAATCATAGCAATGTAAATCCTATATCATCATTAAAGGTTTTCAAATATATGCATGAAATCCTAACATATCATCTAAGAGCTCAAGATATTACCGCGGATCTACTATACAAGGCTAAGGAAGCCCAAGGCGAATAACCTATTGGGCTAATAACCACAAAGAGATGGAAAGTTTCCTCAAAGATCGTTCAAGCCATGTTTAATGAGGTGATATGGTTTTAGGGAGTTGTCTAGTCCTCAAACAAAGACCAAGGAGTAGAATGCCAACTCACAGGGTGCCTTTGTAGGAGGTGAGTTGTACCATCATGGATGCATTTTTTTCCCAAGCCCATTTTATTTACCTCATTTTCTTTTATTAATTTTTCTTTCTTTTTTACTTCAAGATTTAACCAGAGGACGCGCGGCAGGTGGCCGGTACGGCGACGTACCAGGTATCTTGTGAAATGATAAAGGTTAGCTCGTGGGAGTAGGACCACACTGCTGGCCATGCAACCAAAGGTCCTTGCCTTGGCGTGGTGACGGACAAAGCGGCAATGTCATGCGCTAAATACCTAGACATAATGGGTCGATAGTGGTAGAGACCTCCATCCCTCTTGGTTGAGAATGTTGTTTTTATTATTATTTTTCTTATGGTCCCATTAGTTTCTTAATAAAGAAACTTTATTGCCTTCTCGGGGATCCCCTAAGTAGAAACATCTCCTGAACATTTCCTATGGCTTTTATGCTTTTGCAGGTACTTTTACCCCACGGGCCTTTAGCCCCTTCTCCCTGCAACCAGATGAACAACCACGAAGGTCATCCTAATGGCATTAGGGGAATGGGATGGATGGCCGGGGTACCAAGATGTAAAGTGATAAGATGGTGGGAAGCGGACGATGGCTCTACAAACAACCCCCCTTGGTGGCTAAGCTTGAGACGTGAATATCAACTTGGTAAACTACCCAATCAATCACTAACAATGGTCAAGTGGATTGAGTGTAGATCAAGCAATCATCAGGAAATGAAAGGAACCTAATGCATATATAAGAGGTTATAACCGATAAGAATGGTATACCAAAAGCGATACCTCGGGACCGATTTCCCTCGTAGCAAGAGTCCTCTCGATGCAAGCCCGGGCCATTGGTGGAAGAACACTTCTTCAGCGGGACAAAATACAGCGAGGAAGAAAGATGGGCCCTCAGTGTATGCTCAAATCAATCCAGCTCTCGGTACTCCCCATGTCTAGGACCATGTGGGCCTTGAGACGCTGATCTCCGTTATCCTGAATGCTCGGGGATAATAGAAGCGGAATAAAGTCGGCCCCAGTATTTATTATTGAGACCTGGAATTAATTTAAAGGTAGGTTTACCCACCCGGAGTGAGAAGAATTAAATTACGCTGGTGAAAACCCTTCCATTTTGATCTTGTATATATAGAGAGGCTAGCGCCTCACTTTATCACACAACACACTTGCTCATTCTTAAGAGCAAGTTGCAACTTACCGTTTGGAGAGAGGGAGAAGAGTGGCATCTTTTGGAAGGACTATCTGTGGTTTGAGGTTATCTCTTGAACATTGTATTAGCAATTTCACGATAAGGAAGTTTTCTTTGGGTTTTCTTCCCTAGAGGGGTTTCCAGGATAAATGCTATATCTCTTGTGAATGTGTATTACTCGGTGATCTTGTTCTTATGTTGCTCTTATCTAATTGAAATGCAAAGAACTATAATGGCATAAACGGTAACAAAGAGATGACTCCTTAGCCCGACCTCATTGTTGGGCGTAAAGCAAGATGATGTGTTCCTTTATTCTGACCCCGGTTGTGGCGTAAAGCAAGATGATGTATACCTTGCTTGAACCTGGATTGATTGAGGCGTAAAGCAAAGATGTGACTTACAGCGAGCTACCGGCTTAACGGTGACATAGAGCGGTTGTAATTAGCGTGATGGAGCCGACCTAGTCTTTGTGATGAGGTATCGCTTTATCTTGATACATATTAGTCTGAATGATGATGGCATTCCTTTGAGAATGATGATGTTGCCGATGAAGAAAACTTTCAATGATTTATAGATATGCCCGACCAAGATGATAATGATGATGCTATCCTCCCACTTGATGTTGTTGATGATGTTGTCCTCTCTCTCGCATGATGCTCTTGAAGAATACCCTTCTTGTTAGGGGAGTGTTGAAATATTGTAGCGCCAAAGTATTCTTAATATTTTTGATATATTATTTATGGGATCAATCCCATTGTGGATATTGTGGATTGATCATGTCGGTTATTGTAATAGGACCAAATCCTTTTGCGGATTGGTCAGCGGACAATAATAATGTAAGCCCGAGGAATAAGAAATTATTTGACAGTTAATAAGAAGACCGAGAAATATAATAAAGGTGGGTTTACCCACCCGAGTTTTGAAATTAAATTTTGCTGGTGAAGAGACACTTCACCGTGCGGAGACTTGTATAAATAAAGAGCTAGCGCCTCACTTGCTCGGTTGAAGAGAAGTTATGATACATTGCAAACCAAGGAGAGTAAGAGCATATCTTGGGAAGGACTTCCCGATTTAGCATAAGAATCTCTTGGCATTGTATTGGCTATCTATAGTATGGAAGTTTTGTTGGAGTTTCTTCCCCCAAAGAGTTTCCCAAGATAAATGTTATGCTCTTGGCGATTGTGTATTTCACCGATTGATCTTGGATTATGCTTATTGTTATCTAATGAAATACAAACATCTAAAAGTATCGGATAAACATTAACATAAATACGGAATACCCACTAATGGAGAGACCCGATTAGTGAGTTCCCTCTTGATCCCAACATCTTTGCAGAAGTTCTTGAACTCTTTTGAGGTGTATTCTCCTCCATTATCTGACCTGAGTATCTTGATCTTTCTTTCAGAAAGATTCTCTATCAAGGCTTTGAATTCCTTGAATTTGTTGAACACTTAATCTTTAGATTTCAAGAGATACAACCAGGTCTTACGAGAATAATCATCAATAAATGATACATAATATACATACCCACTAATGGAGGACGATGGCATTGGGCCACCCACATTTGAATGAATGAGTTCTATGACTCCTTCTGCTTTGTTGTCTCTCTTCGGAAAAGGGTTCTTAATGTTCTTCCCTTTTGCACATCCATTGCATACGCCTTCATGGTCAACCTTTAGTTTTGGTAAACCTGTGACCGCTTTGCATATGTATGGTAGCGCCTTGTAGTTAATGTGAGCTAATCTTCTATGCCAAAGTTCACATGGATTCTCAATGGCGTGGGTCATTGTAGCTTCTGAGTGACCCTTTAGCTTATACAAGCCACCTTTTTCTTTTCCAATGATGATTGCTTCTTTTAAGGTTTCTCCTTTAGCCCACATAAGAACTTCTCCATCTATAAAGGCAACTCTGAAGCCTTTCTTCGCTAAAGCTGATATGGAGAGTAGGTTCTTTGTCAAACTTGGTAAATATAGTACGTCCTTCATCATCATTGAATTCCCTGAATTCAATTTGTAGTTTGATTCTCCCACTCACTTGATGGGATATTGGTAATCATCTCCAAGTGTCACTTTCTGAGAAAACTTATTTTCTGAAATGTAAGAGAGAATATCTCTTTGTCCTGTCATGTGCTTGGAGGCACCACTATCAATGAGCCAAGTGTCCTCTCTAGGTGTTACCAATCCTGAGAGGGCCGAGATTAAGACATGTTCTTTAATTTGTTCTCTTAACATCTTTGCAGGTGGCTCTTCATCTTCAACTGCATGGGCATGGTGCCTCTTTTGTTTCCTCTTGTATTCTTCTTGTCTAGCTGGACAAAATTTCGCAATGTGTCCCATCTTGTCACAATGGTAGCATTGTACATATGAGTAATCTCTTTCCTTTTGTTGTCCTTTCTTCTGGAATCTCCTTGGATGTGATTCTTTATGACTGAATTTGTTTTGGGGTTGAGACTCTTTGTAAGTCTCTTTCTGGAAGTAAGACTTGTTTCTTCCTCCTTTAGTGTGAGTAGCTAGGGCTTGATCTTCATCTCTTGCTAGTAAAGCCTCTCGGTTAGCTACTCTTGTTTCTTCTTGGATGCATTCGTCCCATAGACTGCCAAACTTCAGTTTCTCTGTTCTGGCACAAATCGTTTGGATGAATGCATCCCAAGTTCTTGTGAGACCATTTAGGGCCGTCATTATAAGTTCGTCTTCGTCTATAGTATCTCGAATTGCTTCTAGTTGTTCTTTGAATTGGGATATTCTGGAGAAGTATTCTTGGATTGATTCCCCTTTCTGCATTCTTGTATTCTTGAGCTGAGTTCTAAGATTCATCTTCTGGTTTATGTTCTTTCCTTCATATAGTTTGTTTAGGGCATCAAACATTTCTTTCAGAGTCTTCTTTGATGACACATGGGGAATCGGGTGGTCTTTGATTGAATCTGCAATGATTCTTTTGGCGCCAATTATTATAGTTCTTTGCATTTCAATGAATAACAACAACATAAGATAAGATCACTGAGAAATACACAATCACAAGAGACACATCATTTATCCTGGGAAACCCTCATGGGGCAGAAAACCCAGCAAAACTTCCTTAATATAGAT
>SNQJ01S0112523.1:28590-44401 GCA_010110895.2 Picea sitchensis
CCACCAAGTAATTCAAGAACAGTCTGCAACTTGAATTTCCAATTGACGTAGTTCTCTCCATTCAATTTGGAAGCCTCATTGATATATGTATCAGCCAAATGATGTGGGGCGGTGGCCATTTCAGCTGATCTGTGAGGTGAATGAAAAACTAATCAGCAAAAAAAAAATTTCAGATAGAAAATTGACTGCACACCTTGGTCTTTCGCAGGCTGCGCCAGGAAGCAGTGGCGGTCAACTTCTGAAGCAGAAATCTGACCCAGCCGAATCACAAACTAGATTTAAACACACTCCAACGATCTGGCAAACACGAGAGAAATTTACAGTCGCGCGCAATTGGTGATTACAGACTTCAAAAAAAAATTGCGATCTCTCTGGTGCACGACACGATCTGGGCACACTTCACAGCAATAATCGGCAACTTTGTGAAACAATTCCACGGTGGCAGCGACTCAATTGCAGAGGCTTCTCTTTCTTATTCTTCTCTGTCGAGACTGGATCTTACAGATCTGTATCAAATAGCTCACGATAGCTCATAGAGCACAAACCAACAAATAGCTCACGATGCGGATAGCTCACGGATCTCCCAGCAAGTACGCCCTCACCTCAGGCTTCCTCCACAACACAGAGGTGCTCGCGCACGCACTGGCAGCTCTGGATGATACAACAGAGCGACTTCTCCTCCTCACGTGGCAGCAGTCTACGATCTGCCCACAGACTTAAAAAAAAATTTGCGATCTGCCTCAGCTCCTTGGCCCAATGCAATCTATACGGCGCCTCACAGTCGCAGGTGATCAACTCCACGCTCACGGCACCAGGCTCACGGTCGCGGCTCCTCAACACGAGCTAGCTCACAGTCGTGGTTCCTCCTCTGGCCATACAACAGCAGCGACGGCTATACGCTCTGATACCAAGTTAAAGACAAGACAGAGAGGCAAATAGAGCAGAGGGCTCGCTCACACAAAGGAATGGTGTAAAACCAATTCAATTAACTAATGAAATCAAGGTACAATATATAGGTGAGATGGTCTTTAACAAACCAAATCCTATATCCATGAAGTGTGGATCTCAAACCTCTCCATGCTAAATATATTCAGATCACAACAACCCAATCCCTAACAATCCTCCTATCATTTCTACATTATTCCAACAAATCTGATACCTGATTCACAGGTATTTAATGAATTCTGAAATCTAACAACTAATGTGATTCCCAGAACTTCTTTCCGCAGTAGCTATATGGAAGGAAAACACATCTTCGAGTTGCAGACAGAGTGAGCAATTCTCGTTGTTGAAAGATTTCGTAACTTCTTTATTCCAGGTTACAGGTAGCATATCGTATCTTTCTCAAAGTTTGAATCCATCTCTCAGAATAATTTATCTTGTAGTGATCTTACTTAATTGTATGCTTGGGCTATTTCGTTTAAGGTTTTCGCAGTCGAGAAGTAATTTGAAAGGCCGAAGGCTAGACCGAGAAATTTATAGGTCACTGAGGGAGATAATCGGCAATCGGGAGAAAAATATGAGGGTGGAAGAAGTTGATGAGAACAAAGATCTCCTCGGCTTGATATCGATGGCAGCCAAGAAGGGTATAGAGGAGAACCATTGAGCATATCTTTTCAGGACATGATCGATTAATGGAAGACACTCTTCATGGTCGGACATGAGACACCATCCATCTTATTGACATGGACCATAATTCTACTTGCCATGCACACCGACTGGCAGGATCTGGCGAGAGAGGAAGTGTTGAGATTATGTAAGAATGAAGCCTTGAATGCCGAGGTCCTACGTCACCTGAAAATAGTAAGAATCAACGCAATTTTTCTTTATGAATCATTAGATGTCAATCTAGCCTCCATTGTTGTTGATTTAGAGATCTTGGCAATTATTATCTGTAGATCATTAAATGTTAATCTAAACTCCGTTGTCGCTCAATTACAAGTCTGAGCGACATGGAAATCAAGTCATAATTAGATGATAGATCTGGTCTCCATTGTTGTTGAATTAGAAGTCTTAGCAATTATATTTATAAATCATTACATGACAATTTAGTTTTCACTGTTGTCGACTTCATTGTTGATTTTAGTTAGTTCAATCTCTTAAGGTGTGGGTTTAGTACTTGTGTGAGTTTAGTGGAGAAGAGACACCAAAAAATCTAGCTATGTTAAGGGTTGATTTTAATTAGTTCAATCCATTAAGATGTGGGTTTAGTACTCAATGTGAGTTTAGTGGACAAAAGACACCAAACAATTCAGCAATATTAAGAGTTGGTGTCCTATACTAGATAAAATCTAGGTAGCCAATGGTTAAAATGATTGACCAACAAGTTACTGACATATTTCTAACAAACCAAAAAAACCCAATAATTAAAATTGATTGCCCAACAAATTACGGACATATTTCTAACCAACCAAAAAAAAAACCACCAAAAAAAACCAATGGTTAAAAATGATTTCCCAACAAATTATGGACATATTTCTAACCAACAAAAAAAATGTACCAAAAAAAACAAATGGTTAAAAATGATTGCCTAACAAATTAGGGACATATTTCTAACCAACAAAAAAAAACCTGGCCTCCACTGTTGCTGAACTCTAAGTCTTAGCAATTATATTTATATGCTGAACTCCACTGTTGCTGAACTCTAAGTCTTAGCAATTATATACATAGATTTAGAAATCTTAACAGTTACATTTGTAGATCATAATTAGATGGCAATCTAGTCTCCATTGTTGCAGAATTAGAAATATTATGAGTTAATTGCTAATCGAACTCTGCTAATGTGCAATATAGGTAAATATGGTTCTTCACGAGGTGCTGAGACTTTATCCCCCATTACCGTTTATGGTGAGGACAACTTGCAAAACCATGAAGCTGGGGAGTCTCAGTCTTCCAAAAGGCACTGGAATTACAATTCCAATCGCTGCAGTTTACCATGACAAAGAATTGTGGGGGAGAAGATGCAAGACAGTTCAGTTCCCAACGCTTTTCTGAGGTAGTTTCCAAGGCCGCTAAACATCCCATGGCATTTATGCCTTTCGGACTTAGACCAAGAATCTGCATGGATATGAATTTATCTATGATCGAAGCCAAGGTGGTTTTGGCTGTGATGTTGCAGCGTTTTTCTTTTGTTCTGTCACCTTCGTATGCCCCTGCACCTGCTCAAAATTTTACCATCAGCCCACAGCAGAGCGCAAATTTTTGTGAATAAACTACTGTTGTGAATAAACATATTTTGTGGAAGGCGTTGTAATGTGATTTTTGTAATCATTCCGAGAACAACTTTGTTGTTGCTGAAAAATTCTAGCAATGTACAATTTTTTTTTTTATGGAAACTCCATTGTCCATAATTTTGTTTCCAGAAATAAATGAATATAGAAGTTTAATGCTATATGTATGTGTATTGGTGGTCTTTTTATTACGATCTTTTAATCCTAAATTATAATCTGATGGCTACACATTGAAGATGTCGGTATATTCTTAGTCATCCTCCAAAATCAAGGAGCCACATTTATTGTTGATAACTTCCTTGCATTTATGAAGTTTACTTTTTAACATTTACCTAATCATATTAAGAAATTAGTGTAACATCGTATGATTGTCACTTTTAAATAATTAACCTTTGAGATTACTACGTTTAGCAGGCACTCCTTCAACTTCATTCTTCGAAGGCACTCCTTCAACTTCATTCTTCGAAATTACACGTATTAGACAAGCCACGTTTCCATGCTATCACGGATTTAATTAACTGTCTGCGCATTTCCTCTACCTCGGATTTCCTCAACTGTAAGCCTTCGACATTCACCAGCCGCGAGTTAGCAACTGTGCTAGTTGATATCCCCATCGGAATATAAAAGTTTAATGCAATATGTATGTGTATCGGTGGTATCTTCATTGATATATCCATCGGTGTTGAGCCATGAGGTTTAGTAAATTAAACTACATTATTTGATGAGGTAATTATTTGGGAGTTGGGTAATTTGGAGCAATCTTCTCTCCCGAGTTACTTTTATGGCAGGTTATTGGATGGCTCGTGTCAATTTTCTGAGCATCTGGGTTGGTTCAAAATGGGGCAAAATCCTAGGGGTAATGTTTTGAAATGCATGGAACTTTGATCCTTGCAAAACTCAGCCTACCCCTGAAAATCTAGCAGGATTCAAGCCTGTTTTTTTGTACGAAGGGAAGATTGCTACCAAGTTAGACTACTCCAATTATTTGTTTTATTGGAGCTCCATGTGGGTTGTCTAACTATTCTAGGAAATGACGACATAAATCTACACGAAATCATTATTTTTTGTTATTTAAAATTCATTTTTGTCACTCAAATCTACATATTTAACAATTTTTGACCAAATTTTGAATAAAAATCCCAAAAAAATATAACTTGATACTAAATGTCTGTAAAATAAATTCTTACACACTTATCTTAATAAAACATATCTTACTTTAAAAACTGAAAATAACAAATAAGTTTTATTTCTTTTGGATGACTTCATGGGCATATTTTATCAAAGACTTTATGATCAATTTTGATTACGCTTTCCACAATTTTGTAACTTAAATGCATGTACACCGATTGTATACTTGTATAGTTTCAATAATATCTTCATACTTGGATGCTTGTTCTTTTGTATTATAGTGTGGGATTAGGCCAAAATTCCCCCTTGAGAGACTTAGAGACGAGGGTTCCTAAAATTCTCATGGGCGGTAAACTACAATTTTTTATCCGAAAGGGAACGAACCATAATAGAGCTCGTAAAATTTTGATGGGTGGTAAACTACATTTTTTTACTTTAAAGGGAAGGAAGCATCACAATCTTGTATATCTAAGCACAAGCAAGAAAGAGAGGTTTTTGAATTTATTTTATTTTTTCCTTATAACCCACAAAGTGTCCATATCTCTATTTTGGTTGTAAACCCTAAGTTTCCAAAGTCCCAAGGTTCTCTATAAAATCTCTAATGAATGAGGGACTCCCAATATTCTAGCCACTACACAAATGTAAGAGATGCAATGCCTTTTACTAGAAACCCTCATTTATAATAATAATCATAAGCCCAAACAACAATTCAATATTTCTAAGTTAAAATGATGCATGATATGATGAGTATGTTTCAACAACCTATCACCACCCAACAATATATACAACCACAAACTTAACCTCAACCAACTATTCACCAAGTAGTTTCCGTTGTTCAACAAATATTTGAAATGTAGACATTAAATTGTCAATGTCTAAATTTGTTGGGGCTTTCAATGACAACAAAATTGATTCTTGGATACATATTATGGAAGCTTATTTCAAAACCTAGCCAAACTTGGCAATGCCCAACAAGATTTTGGTTGCTAGATTCACATGGAGAACTATGCCCTGATATTTTGGTAAGCTCAAGCCCAACATTTCATAGCCAACGAGCAATCCCTAAATGAAGTTTGAGGATACTTAAAGGGCGTCCTCCATACTAATTTTTCTCCTTTAAAGTACAAGGTTGCTTTCCTAGAAAAGTGTCTATATCTTCCATAAATTTTAACAATTTGTCCAATAGTTTATAGACTACAAAACTTCCATCAAGATTAAGGTTAGAGACTTTGAAGGAACTCTCTATGTTAAGTGTATTTTAGAGTTATTTTTGGATTTAAGAAAGGAACTCAAACTATCCTCTATTACTTCCCTATAGTGCACCTTCAAGTTTTCTTCCAAAATAAAATATTTAATGATTAAGATCAATCTTGTCAATCAAAAGAAGCTTATTTCCTCTTCTCAAGCTCCTTCCACTTCCAAGGGATAAACCTATACCAGTGACTAGAACTAGATGCTCCCACACACAACACTTGCTATTGGGAAACAAAAGAAGTAGTGCTCCTACCATGAGAAATATGGACATTCTAATGATGTGTACAAGGTTCGTAGGCCAATATCACTAAGAATGATTAAGATGTCCTTGCTAAACAACAATAATTCTTTCAATATTCTACCATAGGTGTCAACATCCCATTTACAATAGATCTACACCTAGTTCTAATGACTAAGAACTATATAAATAGTTAGGAAGAAACAATGTTCACTCAAAACCGCTAGATCAAGAACAAATTAGATCTTATCATCATGGACAATGGAAACTAGAAGAATCTAAGGTTCCAACAATTGGTAGTAGACTTGCAATAATTGATTGTTCATTGTAACGACCCTTGATTATTAAGTATAATTAATTTAATAATATAATCCTAAAAGATTAGCTAAACTAAATTTATGTCTTAAAATAACATTTCTAATTGATTATTATTAATGAGTTAGTCATGATGGTTAATGATTCATTTAAATATTAATTAATTCATTAATCAATTAAGGATTAAATAAAAGGTGGAGAATAAAATATAACATTAAATTAAGTTGTGTATACAAGAAGGATCACATATAAAATATGAAATTAAATTAAGTTGTGTATACAAGAAGGATCACATAAGAACTCTAAAGAAGATATAAGATATTTAATGAAATGGATAAGATAATTAATAATGTGATAAGGCATTAGGTAGGAGCAAATGAAGGAAGGCGTTGTACGGAGGAACAAGGGGGGGAAGGAGGTGGGAGGAGGGACCATTCTACCGAAGTCAAATTGCCGAGAGCCTTTGAGTAGCCAAGGAGCCTAGAGGGGCTCTGAGACTGGTGTGCTCAGATTGAGGCACCCGGATCGTTTGGTTGTGACATTAATTCGAAGGCACCGAAGGTTAGGAGGTTTTGGGTCGGGACGGCGAAAGTATTGGTCCTTAGATATCCTAGAGCTAGGTCGCTTTCCTAGTTGGGTATGGTGGACAATAGCTTTGGGCAATTATTTTTCTGTGCTTGCAACAGGACCGACCGTGGTAGCAGTGTAGAAGGAGAGCATCAACAAGTACCGAAACGGAAATTAGCATCGAAGTTAAGGTATTTAATTCAATTTATGCATTGTTTTAATTAGATTTATAACTCATTGATAAATTTTACTTGAGTAAGTGTTGAGAAAAATTGGAATAATTCTTCCTTTATAAACCCGGTAGAAATTGTTGTACATTTGTAGATTTGGTAGAATTTTTAGATGTTAATTTAAACCGGGTTCATTACATTTGGTATCGATGTTAATATTTCAAAATCCCACCCAGCTTCTTTTACCATTTTTCTACCAACAAATGCAAGTTAAACTCGCCAAAGATCAAGCTTTTAAGATATGCTATAACAGAGCCAAGATTCCATAAATGAGCCAAAGATTCATTACAAAGAAGTGTTTCTCAAAGATTCACTACAAAGAAGTGTTTCAAGATTCACTACAAGAAGGTTTCAAAGATCTATTACAATAGCAGCCAAAGATATACTTCAAAGACTGTGGTTTCAAATTTTATGCTACCAGAAACAAAGATGTTACAAAATTGCAGCCAAAGATCTAAAAACCATTTAAAATAAATTTCTGAACTGAAAATAAATTTCTGTGAATCAAACATGAGGATAATGAATATCATTTTCAATGCAGAAATAAAATATCAGAAATATGCAAAACTCGAAAAATATTAGACACAAATATTTTCGGGTCTAACTTCGGACTCCGAAAACCCACAAGGTGAAAACCAGTTAGAGAGGGATTGTATTATTTATGAGCTTCGAGAAATTCTTTTACAAGATTTTCATCTTCAGACATTTACACAAACTTATCTCGACATTCTTGTAGCTTTGCTCCTTGATTTCTGAACCAGAAATCCGTGCAACTGTACGGCTGTCCAAGCAATTATTTTTGTACGGACTGTCCCAAAATTTTTTGCCAAAACTCTGCTAAGATTCAGTTTCTGTGCCACTCAATGTTATTCGCAACCTTGGAATGCATGCCAATGTTCTTAAATTCTCAGTCACGTCTCTTTCTTCAACACCTCTCTCTCTTTGCTCTCTCTTGTTTTCTCAACAAGAATTCTTCAAATTCCCTTTGTTCTCTCAACAAGACCGGTCACAGATCTTCTTCTTCTTAGTATCTCACCAAAAAGCCTCTTGTCCTCTCACTAAGACTGTTTCTTGCTCTTGCATCTCAACAAGATTTCTCAGAACTTCCCTGTTTCATATTCACCAGAACCCTTGGAATCTCACCACGAGTCTCTTGCTTCTTCTTTCTTACCCAAGAATGGGTGCTCCCACTTGCCTTAATCATCTCTGCTGAGGGAAGGTGAGGAGTTTTCTAATCTAATCCCAACAGATTAGATTAGATAAGTGGCTGAGATTTGGTGTCTTCACCACCCTCACTTTAATCATAAAGTTATCTTTAATTTGCATCTCACAAATTAATTTTGACTAAGACCCATATTCGCAATTCTCTCCCTTAGGGCCTAGGGAAGAGAAACACTCATTGGTACATACTAACACTCCCTTGTACCGAGGAAAGTGTTACTCACCACTCCAAGCTTGTCCCCCAAAATACAAACTTGCCCATGCTCAATGCCTTGTGAGTATGTCTGCAACCTGCTTCTTTGTAGATATGTATTGTAGCTTAACTGCTCCTCTCTTAACATAATCACAAATGAAGTGATACCTAATCTCAATATGCTTAGACCGGTCATGAAAAACTGATTCTCCGAGAGTTTAATGCAACTGATTATCACAGTAAATCACGTAAGGACTCAACTGCACATTACACCTAACAATCCACCGAAGATCTTTATGGCTAGGCCTTCACAACTAGCTCCGGGAATTAGTCGCCATATACTACCGGCCAAAGCCATCGACTGCCCGGACCGAATCCAAGACACAACTGTTGATCCTAATCCAGCAACACCCTCAAGTGCTTTTCCGCCAATCGACTAATATCCTCGCTTCAATCGAAATCAGATAGCCAACCATACTAACTCCATCTCCTCTATGATAGTCCAGACTATAATCTACCATACCACAAAGAAAACTGAGGCATTATTGTTTTGTCACACCTGCACTCTCCTGGCTCCCCCATGAACTGACCGAGAGTGTTGACAAGAAAACAAATATCCGCTCTAGGTATTGACCGCCATCAATGACCCAATCAATCGGACGACATTAAAGGAATCCACTAATCAGGACTAAGCATGAAGCTTCTTTTCCACAGTAATCATGGGAGGTCATGGGCCTGCTATCCCCATCTGAAATCTCGCTATGAATATCACACACATACTCGCCCTGTGAAGATGTCCAGTTCTCGCTAAACCTCTCCAATCCCGTGCAATGTATCGGGCCTAATGTCTGGCTATTCAACTCAAGCAAGGCTCTCCTCTTGCAGTCACGGAGCAAGTCCTCTCACTGTAATAAAAAGGTCATCCACATACAAGAAGAATGAGAGGATCCCTTCCAACCATAATGAAGTATAGGTTGGGATCCGCCTCAATCTTCTCAAAACCCAACTACTACAAATATGCATCTATCTCTAATACTAAGCTCTTGGAGCTTGTTTTAGCCTGTACAATGCCTTCTTCAGCCTGCACACATGAGACTCTCTCCCATGCACCTCAAAGCCCAATGGCTGCTCAATGTATACACCTCCTCCCTCAATAAGACCATCTAAATGCTAGCTCTCACATCCATCCTGGTGGATCTTCCTAACCCATCTCTCACAGAATGGAGATCAATGGCTCGGGATCGGTATCGAAAGCAAAACCGCTAGTGTCCCACTATAGTCGAATTTCAACTCCTCCAGGAAACTTAGCCACAAAGCTTTTACTTCAATGCCTATCCTATAAAGATGTTTGATATTTTAGATCCATTTGTAAGTCACTACTGACTTCCCCTCGTGTCTAGGAACAACTTCCCAGACTTTGTTCTTCATGATGGAATTGTACCTTCCATCATGGCATCTCTCCACACTGACTAACTAGATGCCTCCTCATAAAGGGAAGGCTCGGACTCCCCCGGACATCGGCCACCATCACATAGCTGCAAAACCTCTTGTGAGGTTTACTCTCCCTCACATCCTGCCTGTGATTCCCCACTGAACCTTGTGCGTCCCTCAAAATGTCCTGAATCCATTTGGGCTTCTTCCTCTCTGAAGTGGTGTCCAATGGAGGGGACTCTCCCCGCTCAACCCCATCTACTGAAGAAAATGATCCTATAGTAGACCATGAAGTACCTAATCCTAAAACCAGTGGACCAATAGCTTGCGAACCTAAACTTTGTGGCCCTATCACCTGTGAACATGTAGTCACAGAAATTGGTGGCCCCAAAATATGTGTCACTATAGTCTGCTGCAGGCTCACCTGAATCTAAGATGAAGACTGCTCACCTCTTCCTGTCCCTCTAGACTTCCTGTAAAGGCCTGGCCCCTCCTCAAATCACATCCCTCCTCAAGATGCCTTCCTCGAAGGAAGGTAACACGGAAAGCTCCTTTGAAGTCTCACCAGACCCAACAGATCCCTCTCTCCTCGCCATGGCTCCAGCCTTGTCCCTCTCTCTAAGGGACATATGAAGGCGTGGTGCACCCAAAAATCAGTGCCCTCCCACCTCGTGCTCTCTTCCCTGTGAGAAATCCTCCTGTATCATGTTCCCACTCTCAGAGGACTTCGGCTACAGATAAACCGCAGTAGCATGCCCTACCCATAGAAATAGTGTGGCAGCCCCTCGGGACATGTAGCATGGCTCTCGTGAGTCTCCAACAATGGCCCCGCTTCTTCCTCTGAACCCCATTCCTCACGCTGGTTGTAAGGGAATGGGCCAACCTCCCTCCGATGCCCTCTCCCATCGTGAATCTAAACTCTTGGTAAGTACTTCCTACCCTCATTGTCCGATTCGGGGATT
Source organism: Picea sitchensis (assembly GCA_010110895.2). NCBI lineage: Eukaryota > Viridiplantae > Streptophyta > Pinopsida > Pinales > Pinaceae > Picea > Picea sitchensis. The sequence goes on from SNQJ01S0112523.1 coordinate 39,360, forward strand.
CTCATTTTTCTTTTCCCTCGTCTGTTCTCCATAAGAGCGAACTTCTGGAACCACTGGGTCAAGACCTGCCCTTTGGTCTTTGCGAAGAAATCCAAGAATTTCAGAGGTCAATAATGAATAAGCAACATAGTATAGGATCCAGCCAACGATGTCAAGACATTCGCCACACATCCGAATGTGGCAGATCAAGTATCTCGCCACGACTGCCACCGCTGAAAAGCAGCCTTGGTGTACTTTCCTACTGTGCACCCTGCACAACTCATGGTACTCTATATTGAAGTCTGGCACTCCAATCACTATCTCTCTCAATATCTTCAAAGCCCCATGGTGTAAATGTGCCATCCTCTTGTGCCATATTTCACATAGGTCACTGCTGTTGTCGGTAGAATGAATCAATGCTCAGACTGGCCGGAACAAGAACTTGTATAAATCCTCTCATGTCTAGTACCAATCACTTTGGCCGGAGTGATACTAGACCCCTTGGGAAAAGAAGCACTTGCCCATCACGTAACAAGACCTCATAACCCTTCTCTCAATAGTAGAAACTGACACTAAGTTCTTCTTCAAGCCCGGAACATAAAGAACCTTCATCAAAATCATGGGAGGTAAAGACTCCCTCCTAAATGATACGGTCCCACAACCAGCCACCTTGACCTCCCTGTCATATCCAAGCACTACCTCTACATCTCTACACTGAGTAAGATCTGCTAAGTGCTCATGAACTGATGTCATATGGCTAGAGGCACCACTGCCAATATACCAAGTATCCGGAGTAGTGTCCTCGATGATAGACACGCAATCAAGGAAAATTCCTTGTCAAACTTGGTGTGGAAAACTCTTCCACCTCTCATGGGTTGTTTGTTTCTTCTTCTGTTTGGACACTGTCCTGCATAATGCCTGTGATTTCTATGGTAAGCAAAGCACTTTGACTTTTTGCTCTGTGTTTCTTCCTTTCACCCTTGGGCTTCTGTCCTCTTTTTGGACCCTTTTTGAACTTCTTTTTTGCTAGTGGTAGCAAGAGCCATATTCTCCTCCTCTTCACTGACCTGTAGATGAACCGCCATGTACATAACCTCTCCAGTTCCCTCCTCAACAAAGTCATCCCAAAGACGCCTCTAACCGGGAAGCCCCCTAGCAACAATGTCTCCACAAGTCAGCTCATTGTTTGAAACACCATTCAATGTTGTTCACACAAACTCACTATCAACTATGGCCTCCCCAACAGCTCCAAGCTCACCCCTCACCTGAGTCAATCTAGTAAGGTATGTGACCACATTTTCAGCCTTGCATTATTTTATGTTCTTGTTTTTCCCTCAAAACCATCTTCCGTTCTCATTTGTACTTCCGTACAATTTAGTCAAAGACTTCACATCTCATAGGCATTTGTCTTCCTCACAATGAGGAATCAAATGATCCTTGATGGCATCAAGAATAAATCTCTTAGCCTTGGTACTCTTCTTAGTGTAAGCTGCGAGAAGAGTAACATTAGTAGGTACCACAATCAGATGAGTAGTGGTATTCTCCACACAACCCCACAACTCGCTCTCTTGCAAAAGAAAGATTATCCTCTCCTTCCAAGCACCAAAATTCGCTTCCCCATCAAGTCTGTCTTCAACCCTCAAACCAAGAGCTATGACCCTTCTCACGAAAATCACAAATTCAAAAATCTTCCCCGTGAAGTGACTCAAGGTCCTTTTTGTTTGTTGAAATTTCTGCTTCTCTTCAACTCACTGATAATTATTGTTAATATTTCAAAATCCCACCCAGCTTCAGTCTCACTGAATTTTCTAACAAATTTAAATGCCAAACTCTGCCAAGATCAAGCTTTCAAGATATGCTGGCTACCAGAAATAAAGATTCTGGCATACTGTTTCAAGATCTACTACAAGAAGTGAGCCAAAGATCTACAAAGAAGTTGTTTCATCTACTACAAGAAGAGCTCTTCAAAGATCTATTACAAAGAAGAGCCAAGATATACTCAAGATCAGAGCTTCAGCTTATGCTATACTGGTGTTTAAAGATAAGTTGCCAGCTGTTTCAAAGTATCTTAAAAAACTTAATGTAAAATAAATTTCTCAATCAAAATAAATTTCGTGAATCAAAACACGATGAGGGATAATGAACATCATTTTCAATGCAAATTAAATATCAATATGCAAAACTCTTAAAATATTAGGATTAATAAATATTTTCTACCTAACTTCAATCTCGAAAACCTATGGGAAAAAACCAAGTTAGAGAGGGATTTGTATTATTTATGAGCCTATGAGAAATTCTTTTACAAAGATTTTCATCTTCTTTATATTTACACAAACTTATCTGACATTCCTGTAGCTTTGCTCCAATTTCAACTGTAAATTGCATTAACCCAGACGTGGCAATTTATGTCGGATCTGACTGCCATGAAATTCGTGCCAAAACTCGCTAAGATTCAATTTCTCGCTCCACTCCATGCTATTCTGCAACCTTGGAATGCATGCCAATTTAAATTTCTGTCATTGCCTCTTTTCTTCAAATTTCGACCTCTTTGTTTCTCTCTTGTTTTCAACAAGAATTCTTCAGCCCTCTCTTGTTCTCTCAACAAGACCTGCCACACAGATTCTTCTTCTTAGCATCTCACCAAAAATCCTCATCTTGGTCTCTCACTAAGATCATTGGTTTTGCATCTCAATTAAGATTTCTAACTTCCTATTCTTGGCATCTCACCAAGAACTTTTTGTCATCTCACCAAGAGTCTCTTTTTTCTTACCCAAGAATGGGTGTTCTAATTTGCCTTAATCAACCTCATGAGGGAAGAGGAGGAGTTTTCTAATCTAACGAATGAGATTAGATTAGATGGGTGGTCGAGATTGCGTCTCTTCACTCACCCTCACTTTAATCATAAAGTTATCTTTTAATTTGCATCTCACAAATTAATTTGACTAAGACCCATATTCGGCAATTTCTCCCCCTTAGGGCCTAGGGAAGAGAAACACTTGCCTTGGTACATAATTTAACATCAGAGCCCTGGTTCAAAATCTGGAACCAAGGGCCTAAATAAGAGGTTAGTTAGTAAATCCCATGCTTAACCTGCACATAAAACATAGAAAATTTAATAAAAATAAATATAAAAGAGAGTATAAAAGTTGGTATCAGAAAAAAGTTCGAATATATGCCAGAAACATCTAACTAACGTTACATATGTTCAACTCTGTGTCTGTTCCAATATCATCAAGTACCAGAGAAAACTACAATTCATGGTAGAAACCTCTATCAATGTTGAATAATTTTCAGCTTCTTCGTGCTGAATCCATGGCAAAGATCGAATCACCTTAATAAATATTGAAGCACCTTGATAGGTTTTTGTGAGGCCAAAATCCCACAAAATGACATTAGTTTTAAATTGTATATTCTACTGTCAAGTCCATCGGAATTTTTCCTACTCGTGTTATCTCACCAATATTCAGATTGGTGAGGTTTTTCCATCCCCTCAAGATATCCCATGTCCCTCTTAGTGTCTGATAGACCTCAGGATAAGATGAATCTAGGCTAGATGTAATATATATTGATCTAGGAAAACATTAAATGGCAGGTCTATTGACAGTTTCCTATATAATGCAAAACCTCAAAGCTCTAAATACAGACTATGATAAATATTAAAAGATATGGAACCCTGGCAATATATAACAAAGAAACAACAATTACAACGATGCAAAACCAAAAGAGATTCATGAAAAGTTAATATAAGCATCCAAGGCAAACAAGACGGAAAAATATAAACCCTAAAATGACAGAAAGACACCAAGCCAGGCAATTTTGGGATTTAATATTTTATACGAACACGAACATTAGACCAATCATAAAAACAATAAAATGCAGAGGTGTTGCTGCCTCGAATTTGAAGAAAGCCATAGATAAAAAAATTCCTCCCATCGAATGACAAAATTCGTCTATCTAGGCCCTATGCACAAACACCCCATTCGAAAAATAGAGACGATCTAAAACAAAAGAAAGGATAACAAAAATAAAGACATACAAGAGAATTGTTGTTGGCGAAACTTATAGCATGAAGCAGCCAGCGGGACCTTCAGGTTATATTCAATCTCCATGGATTTGTTGTTGGCCCCAAGCAGTAGACGGAATGCTATAGTTTAGCACCTGCCGATGACTCTGATTAGGGCCATGTTCACATATAAAGACGCAGAAAACTACTTCAACTGGCAAAAAAAGAGAATAACAACGAAAAACATAGCAATTATCGCAAAAATATCGACCCATCCATTCTCAGACGAAACATCTGGCGACGGAAAAACACAGCCAGCTATGAGGAGGTAGCCCATGCATAAGCTCAGGAAGGACCTAACCTAATAGCGTAGGAACCCCAACAGTATGCAAACGCTGATAAGCTTGCACAGTATATCTGGTGACATCCACTCCGAATAACCCAGAATTTCAACGCCAAACTACTTCTGTAAATCAAAGAACACAAGACAACTCATATATTAAAACGCAATATGCAAATTAAAATAGTCCATTACAATAGCCTGCGTTTTAATGTATTGTTATGTAAATTAAACATAATTACAATAGCCTACGTTCCAGAAAAAAAACAAATATTAGCCAACAATAACATTAGGTACCAACCAACACATCGATATTTATGATGGCGCCTACAATAGCTTGCGTTTGTATTATTCAGTCATTACAATAGCCTGCTCGATAACCATTAAAATAGCCCGTAGGCACCCATAAAACGCAGAAGGGCCTGCGCACTGCATTCACCATGGCGTCCATGCTCCCTCACGCCTCCCTGCACAGGTAACCACAGCGAATGAAGGAGAAAATGGAGAGTTTAGGGTTTAAATAAGTAGGCCGATATTTTATTCCCGTAAAATAAGAGTGAAGGACACGTGGGCTACATGCGAGCCCACGCTGCCCACTTAGCCTGCGCTGCCATTTCATTTCATTTCAAATTTTGTTTAATGTTAAAACCGGCCATTATATTCGGCCATTAATCTTTAATTTTTAAATTTATATTTATAATTTATGTTTAAGGTAGCTAT
>SNQJ01S0112525.1:1609-28579 GCA_010110895.2 Picea sitchensis
ACTTTTGGAACTAATTTTGCAGAGGTAAAATTGTTGGTTTGCATGGTTTAAAGGATCAAGGGTATAATATACATCTCAAGTCTTCCTTACATGTCATCAATAGCCTCCAAAAACTCCAAACTCTCTAATTCAAAATTAGAGAGAATGAAACACTGAGTTATCATTTACACCATGATAATGTTGTCCTACAACCCAAGATGAATTCTCTACAGCATTAGGTTGATGATATTAAATGCCACCAATAATAGTCTCTAGATGCAATTGAAACACCACAGAAATCCTAAGTCAAAATCCCCTGGGCAAGAGGGAGAAGCTTCTAAAGCTAATCCACCCCCTCCTTTGCAAGTTTAGTCATAAAGGGCAATTTATTTTTGTTTGCAATGGGACCTGCAAAATCTTAGGTGTTGGGGTAATGTTGGGCCCGAGATATCATCAATTCTATGATAGTTATTATACACTTTTTCCGAATCTATATATGTGTTTTTCATCTTTTGAAGAAGCTTTTTAAAGAATTTCATGATAAAACGGTATGATCGACACTCGATACGTATAATCCATTTTTAATGATTGTATTGGATATAATTCATCATGTTTTATGATTTCCAGGAGCTAATTCACATTTTTTGATGTTACAAAGAGAAAATGCACTATGTTTCTGCTTCCAGCACTCGTTCCAGTACTTCATCCGACACTATTACAGGCAGCAAATTTAAACATTAATTTTTGGGAGGATGAAGTGGAATCTAAAAAATCCAACACATGGGTTTTGTGTGAAGTATGCCCAATTAGTTCCCACGCAAGCCGTTTCTTGAAATTGTGAACGGATTAAGAGCAGTTGCTGGTTCTCAATTCGACATCCGACACTCATTCCGACACTTGATCCGACACTCCGTCCAACACCTCTTCCTGCACAAAAACGTAGGGTGACTTGGTGGTTATGGCATTGGTGGCCAGTGATGGCCAAATTAGAAACATGGGTTTTTCTCGTGCTTATCCCCTCCAACTACTAAATTCTTTACAACTCAATTTTGGGTTGTTATGGTGGGTGATTATTGAGTAGCTTTGTTTCGGTAGTTAGGGCACCATTAATGAAATTTTCCAATTTTAGAAGTGGTTCGAACCTCTTGTGGTCGACCACTTACCCTGTAAACATTATAAATACCACCGAGGTGGTCAAACATAAGCTAAGCATCATATACATCAGTGTGATAGCTAGAAATATGTTTTTACTCTATTTTGATATTTTGCATTGCCAGAATTATGCAAGAACTGTGTTTCTGCGTTTTAATGGTGGATTCCTTTTCCTGAGCTCATGGTGTGCTTTTAGGGAGTGACCATGAATTTCTGGGGGGGGCACCAACAGTCTGGTAACTCTTGTTTAGTTTATTTATGCATTTTTGTAGTTTAGTTGTCTTTCTTTATTTCCTGTACATGCATTTTTCTTTTGTTACTTAACTTGTTGTTGTAGTTTAAATTAATTTATCTCTCTTTTGCAGGTTAGTATGAAGGCTTGTGCTAACATGAATTGATCTTGTAGTTAGGAATGAATTGCAGATCCCTAGACTAACCCCATGTGTAGTTAGATATTAGATTACGTTTTCATTTATAATTGTAGAATCAAGTTTAAAACAGAGTTTTAATTAGAATAGAACAAAGCTTTTAATTGGGTTTTCTTTGACAAGGGTTTGATGGATGGGTAGAATTTATTTCACATTTTAAACATAGCTTTCTTATTTCATTTTTATGTAGAATTGACTTAGCTAGTTGTTGGTTAATGTAATTGTTAGTTTACTTTTAATTTCTATTTTTAAGCATTTCTTTCTTGCAGTTTGAATTGTTAGAATAGATGTAGTATAGTTTCATTTATGTAATTTCCTTTCCTAGGATTAAAATGCAATTGAATTTCTTAGTTAATGGTTGAATCTAGTTTTCCTTATGTAGTATAGAAGTATAAATGATGATCTTGTTATGTTGTTGATGGTTCATATATGAATATGCAAGGTATTTAACATTGTTTTGTCATGGCTAAACTCTCATTGGATTGTTTAATCCATACCTTTCACTGTGCCATTGAGATTAGTGTTGAGCTCATACCACTAGAATTATCCTTTGTTGTCAAGTGCTATTGAGATATCATCTGACACCGAAGATATTCACACAACCACCAGCATTATATTTGAATTATCATAGGTTAAAAGATAGTTTTCCTACTTTCATAGATATAGTTTCTTGCTTTCAATAGAATAGATTTCCTTTCATGCATTGCATTGAGCATTTAGATTTCCTTTCACACATTAGAAATAGTTTTGCATTAGGAATTTAGTTCACTTGCCTCTTAGGCTAGATAGTTGTTCAATGAGAAGTTTTACTTGCAGTAGTTAGTTTCCTTTGCTTTCTTGTCTTTTTATTTAGTAGGTTAGTTAGGTGCCTTTGCTTACTTGTCTTTTTCTTTAGTAGGCTAGTTAGGTGTCTTTGCTTACTTGTCTATTTTCTTTAATAGGTTAGATAGGTGTTTTTGTTTACTTTCTTATTTATTTTCTTTCACAGGGTAGTTGCTCATTGAATGTAGGTTGGTAAGTTAAAGAAGTTTTCTTTTGTCATTTTCTTATTATGCTTAGTAGTTTGCTTATTGCTTATTGTTGAATTAGTTTTCTTTACATGGGGTTTTACTTGCTTTCTTAGGAACTGTCCATCAATCCTTGGCCCAAAAGTACTTAGGTTACATAGTTTCAATTTTCTTAATAGGTTTTGCTCATTAGATAGCCTTGCTTGAGTATATTAGCCTTAGATAGCTACCTTCCTTAGTTAGACTATACTCCTATCAGTCCTTCCACCTTTGGCATATATTTTGCTACAACTCTAAGTTTACTTACCCCGGGTTGACAAACTAATTGAGGGTTTTTAGCGTCTTTTTAGTGCATATATAACACTCATCACTTGTTGATCTCTATATTTTGGCATAGAAAAGATTAGAAAAAAATTCTACAAATTGTTGAAAAGAAATAATAACATTTAATCTATTGTAACGAATGAAATCCACACAACTAAAAAACAACTACCTTCTTTTGGCAGTTCCCCGTCAACGACGCCAAAAAAGACAAACTTTTCAATTACTTTATAATTAATTAGCGATCAATCAAAAAATGAACATTTAATTATCAATCTGAGGTTGTATCTTATGAACTTCCATGCATCGTAAATGCAATTTGTAGTGTTATTTTTCTAAGGGTTTGTATTACTTTGAATGTCACAAATCAAGGGTTCAAGACACTTAATTAAGTCACCAAACTAAACTATTTCCTAATCTGCAGAGAAGTAAATATTTCACTTGCAGGAAAGGAAAATCACACATGTGAAATTGAAATCACACTTCTAGCAATTGAATCACGCTTGTGGAAATTGAAATCATTCTTGCAAGAATTGAAATCACACTTGCAGAAATTGAAATCACACTTGTGGAAATTGAAATCACACTTGTGGAAATTGAAATCACTCTTGTAGGAATTGAAATCAGACTTGTGGAAATTGAAATATATACTATGATCTATTGCTGACTTGCTCAAGAATAATGAAGATATTGTTTTTTGTCTGATGATCAAGTGTTCATTCATCCAATAACAATCCAGTAATATCAATCCCAAACTAAGATTATCATGAATTAGAAGGAATCGAAATAAAATGAAGTTGTAAGAAGAATTGCAGTAACATGAGTTGCAACAATGAAACTGCGGCACAAAAAGGAATCACAACGATGTGAGTTGTAGCAACACAAGTTTCATAAACATATACTACAACAACTGATATACGACATGAGAACAATAGTGAGGAAAATGCCAGTAATTAGGAGTTGCAGTGCATCTACGATTATAATTTCACAAAAATAGAACGTATGTTGAATTTCATTTTAAGAGTGATAATTCTTAACAATGACAATTTAAATATCAACCACACACAAATTGCAATGATTTTTCTACCATATTTTAGAATTGCAACAGATTGAAAAAATAAAGCAGCTATGGAATTAAATAAAAAAAATTGAAAGGGTAAATACTACACTAATATATAGTCAATACCTGACTAAGGAGGGGGACCTAACCCCTTAGAAAAGGAATTGAGCTACGAAATTAGAACCACATGATCAACAACACATCAACATGTGAATGAAAGAAAGAATGGAAATTATATTTCATAAGTTTGAAAGTACAGTAACAGTCGAATACTTATCGCTAGAATAACTTCTTCTCCCTCAGCTCTGGGGAAGCTGAGGTTTTCATACAACATGACTGATGTATAAAATTATACAAAGAGACATATGGAAATCCATGAGAATCTAGTTTTTCATCCGATTACATTGATTTTCTCAAACTTTAGTGAGAATTGGGTGTGCGTTGACTCAGTACTAAAACCAATTTCTATTTTAGTCATCTACTTGCCTCTTATCTTCTTCTTTGATGAAGATAATTTTCCAACTGTCAACGACAACATTGACTACTGTCTTGGTGAGCTCTATTTGGAGTCGTAGCAATGAAAAGTGTGCTAAGAGTTGCAGTAACAATGAGTGCACCTGGATTTGCAACATTTGGGTTTCTCCCGAAATTGAAGCAACTTGGAGTTGTAGCAGGAAGGTATTGCAACCACTTTGAGTAGTTGCAACTACTATATTACTCCTATGTAGCAACATTAGTACATCAAAGTATCAATTTCCTTTAAGAAATATACAATAATAAAATAATAATGACATATGGGGAAATATTTGTACCTTCAAGATAAATGAGGAAAAACTAGATAAGGAGAGTATCAAAAGGAAGTGATTAATGGAAAATGGTAAGAAAAAAGCTATTAGACGGGTGTTGAAAGTATTCCAATTTAGGAACCCGTTACAGGCCAAGGAATGGGGGAAAATAATTCAAGATAATTCTCACATAAAGTATTGGTGATGGTGTAATCCCCATATCAAAGTGTGTGAAGCTTTCAATGGGTTCCTGGAAGATGCTCTTTCTTCAAATGCAACCAGATCTTATCACCAAACTAAAACTTGTGCATAAACTGATATTGGTCATATCATTTCTTTCACTTGGCATCAACTTTAAAAAATATTTCAAGGACTTGTTAGCGGATGTGATGAATATTTTTAACAAATCTAGCTTCCTTATCATCTTGAGTTTGAGCATGGCAAGAATATTCATGTGTGGATGCAATAGAAAAATATACATCAATTGGGGCCAATTATTGGAACCGAAATCACACCTGAAAAGGGTTGTTTATATTATATCTATGAAGGGCTCAATTGAAACTATGATAAACATAACGAAGAATATCATCCCATTTGTAGGGATGTTTGGAATTGGAAATTCTTAGGATATGCACAATCATCTTGTTGACTACCTCTATATGCACCTCAATTTGGGGGTAGAAGGAAGTTGATTTGGTGAGCTTCGTGCCCATCAATGACTACAAACTAGACCAAAATTCACTCAAGAACCTACTATCATGATATGAAATAATAGTCTCTAGTAGACTAAAATGAACACAAACATACTTGAATAAGAGCTTAGTAGTGGCCTCAAGTGTGATAATATTCTTATAGGGTGTGATAATTTCCATCTTAGAGAATCGATCAATGAGTACAAAGAGACAGTCACTAGCATGCTTGGTTGAAGGTAGACCATAAATGTAATCCATGGATATGGACTCCCAAGACCTATCAGGAGAAGGAAGAGGGTTGTACAACCCCTATTTCTTAATGGAGGGTTTGGCGATGGCATATACAACGCATGATATGATATACTTGTTGACATATTATTGAAGCTTTGGCCAATAAAAATACTTTTGTAGTATTTCCAATGTATTTTCCATGCCAAAGTGTCCTTCCACCCAACTATAATGAGCTTCCCAAATTAACTTCATATGCTTGCTTGAAGGAACAAAAATGTGTCCTGGATGGCATAAAACTTTATCCTATATATAAAAGTCTAGAATTGGTTTTCCTACTCTCAATGTATGATAGGTAGAAACAAATGCAGAGTCACTTTTGTATAATTGTGGCTACCCGGATCTCTCATTCCCACATGAGTTAAGAACTATGGTTAGTGCAACAACCCGGGGTCAACTGAGGCATTCTGCAACATGGTTTGTGATAGCCTTATTGTACTTGATGTTCAAGTGGAATTGTTGTAGGTATGCGGACCACTTGTCATGGTGATCATTCTAGAAATTTCCTTGTGTCTCCATGAATTGAAGAGGCCTTAGATAAGTGTGGATGATATTTTCCTTTCCTATAATATAATGCTTCCATTTTCAAAATTCTTGCATGATGGATAACATCTCTTTGTCATAGGTGGGATGTATGCAAACAAAATTAGATAGTGTTTCACTTTGATAGGCCATATGATGTCTCTGGTGAGTGAGGATTGCATCAATAACATAGTAAGAGGCATCTTTCTGAATCTCAAATGGTTGTTGCAAATATGGAAGTGAGAGGATTGGTTCAGAGCATAGGTGATGTTTCAAATCCTGGAATGCTTTCTGATATGATTCAGATAAGGAAAATGTGTCTTTAGATTCAGCCTTGGTCACTTTACTTAAGGGATAAGCGATATGAGAAAATCCCAACACAAACCTAGAATAAAATTTGGTGATGCTTAATAATTTATAGAGCTATATCGTATCCTTTCGGGTCATGTAGTCATGGATGAATTGGATCTTGGTCAGGTCCACATGCACCTCATGTTCATCCATGATTTATCACAATTATTGAACTCATTGCATATCAAATGAGAATTTATCCATATTGAAATATAACTTGTGTTTGTGCATGGTGATTAGGACTTGTTGGATGTTTTATAGATGTTCTTCCTAGGTTCGACTAAAAATGAGGATGTCATCCAAATATACGACTAGAAAAGAGTTTGTGAGTGAATGTAATATATCGTTCATCAACCTCATAAATGTTGTTGGAGCATTAGTCAAGACAAAAGGCATGACCAACCATTCAAAAATCCCTTCTTTAGATTTGAAGTTTATTTTCCATACATCATTTTGTTCTATTGGAACTTGGTCATAGCCGAAATTAATATCAATCTTACTAAAGATTTTTTCACTTAATATGATCAAGAACATCATCAATCGGGTGCATCGGGTATCGATTATTGACAACGATCTTGGTTAGATGTTGCGCTTGTGGATGAATTTGTGAATGAGATTCTTTATTTCCTCATTATCCAGAAGTGATCACCTATATATTATACCATTGGGTAAGGGTGCACTAAGTATTAATTCAATGGAATTTTAGACCTGCATTATAGAGGCACCCCGATAGGTGAAGTGAATATATCTCTATATTATGCTACAACCTTGTCCACTTTCTTCTGTTATGTATAGATATCTTGTGCAGACGTTGTGGCAGTCACACTACCCATTCATTCACCTTCTGACAGGACCATGGAGAGGAAAAATGTTGCAGTCTAAGATAATACCTCCTGCCATTGTTTTCATGAGATTAATCAAATTGCAGTAGTTAGAACTAACTCGGATACCCTATAGGGATGACCTCCCAAAGTAATAATGACACTATGGGGTTGGGACTCATAAACACCATGACTATTCCACATATAAGGATATGCTAAAACAACATCACAATATTTGAGTGGCGAAACATCACACAATACCTCATCTTTGAAGGGCTTGATGTCATAGGATAGGAAACATTTATAATTCATGTGGATTTCTCTTCCCTGGCTCAACCAACCGATGGTGTATGGTTGAGAGTGTGGAATTATCAAAAACTTCAGTCTCTTGATGAACTCAAATGAGATCAATTTCTTCTAGATCTTGTTGTCAATAATGAAATTTAGTATGGTCCCCTTTACCCACATCTATGAATGGAAGAGGTGCTCCTCCTTCTCAAGCTTCTCTGACTCATCTGGTTGGATCTTTTCAATTGTGATGGTAGGACTAGGTTCTGCATCAATGATCCATTTTTCTTGTTTCAAATTAGAGTATGAGTCAAGGTCAAACTCATTTTCTTTAAAATCGACCAACAACGATTTTTCCAAGTGGTATTCATCAGTTTTGTTTCAGGGAATTTGTGGAATTCACACCATTTTCCAATGTCCTCCTTTGTCTTCCCATTACCCTTCTTCGCCTACATCTTGGACTAGTTTTATTGAGGTTGTATTTCCTTGATCTATCCCTTTTCCTGTGAGTTGAGGATGGCTTTATAATACTTATATAGTTGTGGAATTTCAAATCCTAATTCCCACTTATTCCAATCCTTAAAGTTTGGTTCAATTTTCATACAATATTGATAGGAAGCTTCCAGTGAGGATATTTCCAATAAATCCATATATGTTTTGATGTGCCTATGTAGGTGACTATAGTACTTAAAAAACATGTGTCACTCATAGTATTTTATACCCATATTTAAGCACAAGGTATGGAAGATATTGGTGTACTCTAACACCTTCTAATATCTTCTAACATGGACTCATCCATCTTATGTATTGGTCATGATAGTTTCCAACATGGTAGAAATCCTCCTAGAGGGAATAAAAAAACGTCACCCAAGTGGGTCCTCTCCTGAATGTCATAGATTTGTCTTCATTGTTTCTCTACCAATAAGTTTTCGACCAATATTTGACACGAGGAAGTTCTTTAAGGAGAATGAAGGAAATATTTTCAGTGTCAAAAATTATTTTAACAATGTAATAACTCTCTGAAAGATTTAACCATTTATCCAAAGAATCTACATCTATATAGCCTTCAAATAAAGGGATATCAAAGATAAGTTGTACCCTGGAGGGTGTTTCACCTTAGAAATGGTTGGTTCTTGAATGTGCCTCACATGTTGTTGATAGTCATCAAAGGATCTAGGAAAATTTCTCCATCATCTCATTCCTGTATCACACAAGGGATTCCTTGAGAAACATCTTTATAGGATCTCCTACTCCGTCATCTCTCTTTTCTTCCATGATGGGAGGTTGCTTGGTTTTCCCCAAGTAAAATAGCTTGAGACCCAATTATCTATATTATCTAGGTGAATATCGATGGCCAGCCACATATTTCACTCGCTCAAAGAACAATTTCCACTTTGTTAGTGTTTTATAGTTTTTCGGGTCCCAAACTTCTGGGGCCATTATGAGGCCCTAAATGACCTTTTTTGGGCTCGAAAACACCTAGTGTGAAGGAAAAGGAAAATACTAGTTCGAATTTAATATGTACTCCTTGGATATACCATTCCAACAACCTATCGAGTGCCCAAAATGGAGATCATATGTAAAATTTACGCCCTCAAGAAGTTGACGTATCAACTACCCCCATCAGGGCCCACAAACCTTTTGGTGTTTCATCTCCCAAGGTTAGGTTGTTGTATGTTTAAGGTTTTCTCATTTATATTTTATGTTAAAAATTCCTTTGGGGCCTCATTGTACTCATCTTCTTGCGAATGAGTGTAGTTGTCAAATCTCTTCTTAGAGATACGATGCCACCATTCAAGCAAGTTTTTTTCAGTATACATTTTTATAGTTTCAACGGTTTCTCTTTATTAATAGAAGTCAAGTTTTATTGTGTCTCTATGTGTTTATTTTCTATACATTTTTATTTCATTTCATTCCATTTATAAATTTGGATCAATGGTATCAGAGTGGTCTTCTCTTTATTTGTTTCTCTATGCATGTCCCCAACGAGGTCAGGGTACAAGGAGTTGGGACTTGAAGTACATGATACCTTTCAATATCGTCCCCTTCGATCACAATGACCTCCCATTTCATAAGAAAAGAGATACGATGGAGTAGGATATCCTTTTAAATTGTTGCTTGAGGAATCCCTTGTGCGGAAAAGGAACAAGATGATGGATAACTTTGTGCAGATCCTTCAATGGTTTCCAACAGGTGACACATCTTCATTAAGCGAACACTTTGGAGGCACCTCGCCCTTCAAGGTACAAGTCAATTTTGATATTCCCTTATTTGAAGGAAGGATATATGTAGATGTTGTAGACAAATGGTTGAATCTTATAGAAGGGTATTTTTGGGTACATAATTTTTCCAATAGAGAAAATCTTACCTTTGCACTCCTTAAGGTTGTCCTCCATGTCAAGGATTGGTGAGAGACATACTATGAGTAAAAGGGTACTAAGTAATTTGCAATATTTTTGGTTACCCCACTTAGGATTCTTTCAGGGATGTTATTAAGGAAAAATACTACCCTATTGGAAGTTATGATGAATGGCATACAAAATGGACCACACTATGATAGGAAAGAAACTAGAAAGTACCATAGTTCACAAATATCTTCCATACCTTGTGCACCAAGATGGATATCAAAGACTCTGAACAACATATGGTTCTCAAGTACCACAGTTTTTTACATAGAAACATCCAAACAAAAATGGAGTTTATGTACATCTCATCAGTAGGCGCGACTTATAGATATGCTATCAAAATCAAGAAGAAATTTAAACAGAAGAAGCAGGAGTTTGGATCTACAAATTCCTCATAGAAGAAGTAGTGAAAAGGTGACCCCAACCCACAAAACAAAAGAAAGAGAAAGGATGGACCCCCTTAGGACAACCAGTTCAATATGAAAACAAATAAGAGTAATGAGAAGACGACGAAAGACACTGAAAAGTGGTGTGAATTCCATAAAATCCCCTGGCATAACACTAATGAATGTCAATTGAATAAACCATTGATGGCCAAGTTGAAATCCTTAGAGTCAAAGGCAGGTTTCGAATCTGAATAAGATCCAGACAAGGGGAAGAAGATCATTGATGTAGAATCTAGTGTGATTATTGCTACCACCAAGGTCCATCCAAGTGAACTATAAGAACTGAAGGAAGGTGAACGCATTATTCACTCACAAATGTTGGTGAAGGGTGATTCACTGCATTTCATTGTCGATAGTGGAAGTAAAAAGAACTTTATCTCAATAGAGCTCATCAAGTTGTTGAACCTACCGATGACACCACACCCACATCCCTACACCATCAGGTGGCTCCACCAAGGAAGAGATCTTTGCGTCAACCAACAATATCTTCTTCCCTATGACATTAAGCCCTTCTAGGATGAGGTATTGTGTGATATTTACCCCCTTGAAGTTTGTGATGTTTTTTTAGGCCAACTAGACTTGTGGAAATGACATATTGTATATGAGTGTAGACCCCACAGATTTATTATCTATTTGGGTAGACAATTGTACATGATACCATAGGTAGCTCCTCCTACCGCCATTTATTTGATCTCTGCTAAGAAATGAAGGAAGGTAATTTCCCAGAATGAGAAATTTGTATTCTTCACGATTGCTTTGAAAGTGAACAAAAGGTTGCAGCCACATCCATGGCCTCTAAACAAGGCCTCTCGAACCAACAGATGTAGGTGGATAAGAGCATGGAATAATACAAATACATATTCTCCTCACCTATCGAGGTAACACTGCATTATCAGGTCAAGAATTCAATTGATCTAACCCTTGGTGCACCTTATCCCAATGGGACATTGTATCGTTGCTCTCTGATGGAAAATGAGGAAATCAAGTGAAAGATACAAGAGTTTCTTCAAAAGGGGCACATCCGACCTAGATCCTCAACCTGTGGTAGCCCAATTGTACTTGTGTGGAAGAAATATGGGACTTGGTGACTCTGCATAGATTACATGCCCCTAACAAAACTCACAAACAAGAATCGATACCCAATTCCTTGAATTGACGACCTTGTTGACCAGCTCAAGGAAGCCAAGTTTTTATGTAAGATTAACCTGAAGTATGACTACCACTGGGTCCCAATAGAACATAATGATTTATGGAAGACTACTTTCAAGTCCAAACAATGTATTTTCGAATAGCTAGTCATGCCCTTTGGTTTGAAAAATGCTCCAACAACTTTCATGAGATTGATGGATGATATATTGTAGTATTTCACCAATTAGTTTGTGGTGTTATGTCTAGATGATATCCTCATCTTCAACAATAATTGGGAAGAACAATTGAAACATATTCATCAAGTCCTTCACACTCTGCAAAAACACAAGCTATCTTCTAACTTGGAAAAATTTTCCTTCAGCATGAACATAGTCCAATACCTAGGATACATTGTTGATGAGAATGGTTTGCATGTGGATCCAACCAAGATTCAATTCATTCGTGACTAGCCAGCCCCGACCACATTAACTGAGCTTCAAAGTTTCTTAAGACTTTCCAACTTCTATCGCAGGTTTGGGTTGGGATTCTCCCATATTGTGTGGGCCCTTAGCCAAGTGACCAAGGGTGGTGGTGAGGAAATGTTTGAGTTGGGGAAGTCACAACAAGAGTTCAATGATTTGAAAAATTTCTTGTGCTCAGATCCAATACTCTCCTTACCCGATTTGCAACAACCTTTTTAGATTAAGACCAATGACTCATACTATGCCATGGGCGTAGTTCTCACTCAGCACAGTCATATAGCGGAATATCATAGTGATACACTATCATATGTCATTTGTAATTTCCCCACCTATGACAAAGAAATCTATTCCATTATACAATCCTATCAACAATAGAAGCACTACATTCTCGAGAAGGAGATAGTAATCCACACTTATCACAAGCCTCTACAGTTAATGCAAGAACAAGGAAAATTGCAGAATGACCACCATCAAAAGTGGTCCACATACTTGAAATAGTTCCATATCAAAATAAAATATAAGACTGGGTGCACCATCAAGTTGTTGACATCTTCAATAAACCTCCATTTTTATACTTAACTACGGTTCTCCACTCATATGGCCATGAGGCATCTATGTGGCCCCAACTCTAGAAGAGATATCCTGACTTCACTACCACTTACCATATGTTGGGCACAAGCGTGACTGTCACCGACTTTCATCTTCGTGATGAACTATTATTCCATTTGGGACACCTCTGCGTTTCTTCAAGAGACCGTGCGAAGTTGATTTGGGAAGATCACTAGAGTCATATGGAAAGGAAATTTTGCATGGAAAATACCATGGTAGTACTACATAAGCATTTCTATTTTCCGAAACTACTCAGGTATGTCAACAAATATATCATATCTTGCACTTCCTACACCATTTCCAAACCATCGACCAAGAATCAAGGCCTATACACCCTTCTTCCTACTCCTGTCAGGCCATGGGAATCCATATCGATGGAATACATGTTCATCCTTCCTTCAATAAAGAAGGGAAATGATTTTGTATTTGTGGTGGTTGATCGGTTTTCTAAGATGGTCATCCTAGCAGTCTACAAGAAGAATATCATAGCGGAGGCCACTGCCAAGATATTATTTGAATGGGTGTGGGTACACTTTGGGATACCACATAATGTTATTGGAATAATCTGTAAGTGCAGACACAAACATATCTCCCTAACTTCCACAGGAAGCTAGAACAAAACAAGATAGAATACACACTTCACCTTAGACCTCATTGTCGTCTAAACTAGTTTAGAGAGGCACAAGTGACATACCTTTTAAACGATGCTTGATCCTTCCTAGTGTCGTCCTTGTAGCTCCTTATTTGAGTTTGTGGGATGGTTAACCTATTTAAGAAGAACAAACCAACAAAGAGGGAAAACAAAGATATATATATTCCAATGAATTCTATGTATAAGATCAAGGAGTTATACAATAAAATTTGAGGCACCTTTATAGGGAAGAAATGTATTGTTGCATTATATTAAATGGAAAGTGGAGAATAAAACCCATTCCTTGATGTTTCAATGCCCCATTTTAATGGTTCTTTGCTCCAACACACACACCTTTTCGCCAATTCCTTTGATGAAGAAGATCCACAATCTAATTTAGAGAACTAAAGAAAATATCTCAATCATAATCTATAGTAGAACTCTTCATGCATATGCAAGCCCTTGCAAACCTTAGAATTTTCCATAAGAGATCCCTCTTTATATAGGGTGAAAGAGAGATGGATGAGGGGATTAGGATGATCCCAATAAATCAGAGAAGCGAGTAAGAAACAAACCGATTAGAGGCCACCTCATCTTCTAGAAGATTCCCTTCTAGAACATTCGTGAATTCTGACTTTTCTTTTGCTTGATCATCATCACACCCCATGCAAAGGAATCCCGTGATGAAACCGTAGTCCATTTTTAGTGCAGGGTGCAATGATCAAAAATATTCACACCCCATGCATACAATAGGGTGAAACGAACTTCCTTGTTATAGTTTTTGAAAGAAGAAAAGAAAACCACTTTTCTCATGGAGAAAGTTTCCTCTAATATTTTCAGGGAACATGAGTACATGTTGTCAGTTGATCACTGAGGTGACCAAAATAATTTGTAACAGAATTCCCCCCAAAGTATGAAACTGGAACTTGTGACAGCTGAAATACTTTGTAGAATGTGTGTCTCGAAGACAAGGAGCGCATCCATCGAGAACCTGCAAACAATCAAGCATTTTCACAATAATATACCATCTTCTGAGGTATTCATTCCCATGCTTAGACTACAAGTAACTCTAATCGTAAGTGTCAAGTGAGTCATGGCCACTAAATATACACTGTGAATCCATTTCATCAAGATTGATCATAGCCATTAGGAATACACTATGGATCTATGCTCTAAACGAATTTCAAATTCGAACATAGCCATGAGACATACACAATGGATTTATGTGTCAGTAAAAACTAATGACTACTCCTTTGCAACCTGGAATAAGATGATGAGATACAGGGTCTTCATTTCTATTGTCTCTAAGTATGAATCTAGCCATGGGATTACATGTGTCAAATTCAAACATGGTAGAAACCACTTGATTACTGGTAATTAATTAAAACCATTAACAAGTGTGCGGGAAATCACCATTGATGTTAATGACTCCCAAGATACTCTAGTACAATCCAACGAATGTGAATAAATGAGTTGAAGTCGATTAATCAATGGAATCTTCCAATTAGGGGTCAATGATGTGAACCCACCGTTGAAGGCAAAGAAACCTGCCATTGAGGAATGTAGGCTCTAAGGTACTAAATGATTTCTAAATATTGTTCCTAGATAATGAGTTGAAGTCAACATGAAAAGAATCATCATAGGAGGGCCTTAATGCATCCCCCATCAATGACATGAAGTATGTAATAGATTTGAAGTAGATCAGTGTATGAAGTAATTTGAAACTGACTAAGGGAAGGGCAACATGGTAGAAAATTTATAACTGCAGATGGTAGACTCGATAGAAGGCTTGTTTAGGTTGGATTTCTATTGAACATATGAACGACAGGACAGTTGTCTTGGCAGCATTGAATCAAGGAGGACCCAACATATGAACTTGTGGATGGTCAAACGAGAGAAAAATGGATTTCCCAACCTGGATACAATGATGAAGGGGTGTGTCAAGTTTAAGAGAGACTATTACTACCACTAACAAAAATATAGAGAAACATTTCTTTCCTAATTTCCCCTCACCATTTCTGGCAAGTACCTCTTTATTTTTATGTAAGATTGAGGAGGATAACATATTCTTGTAAGTGTAATCTCATCCTTCAGATGAATCCCTCATAGTATGTTTAAATAACCCTAAGAAGGAGTGGTTTGATCCCATATGGGTATTTCGATGTTTTCTTAATGAGTCTAAAGAAGGAAAACTCAAGGGTTTTTCATTTTTTGAGTCTGAAAAACACTTAAAGAGACCTCCATAAGGTCCTTTTTCGTAAGTTACTTTGACGAGATCGAAAAAGAGATAACCTACCATTCATCAAACGTTTTCTTCAAATACTTTATGAGCGTGAAAAGAACAAGATCGCTTGGCCATGTTTTCATGTTTAGGGAGCTTGAAAATAGCTTAAAGGATACTCCAGGGGGTTCCTTTTTCTTATAACCTTTATGAGTCTCGAAAGGTTGTAAAATTTTACTCGGTTACATTCTCGGGTATTTACAAGAATGAGAGAGAACAAAGACTAAGCTCAAGATTTTTTTCATTTTTACACAAGCTTTAAAACAAAGAAAAACTATTCTTGAGATAGATTTTATTCTTTATACAAGCTTAAAACTAGCCAAAACTATTCTTGAGATAGATTTTATTTTTTATACAAGCTTAAAACTAGCCAAAACTATGCTTGGACCTAGTTTCATTTTTACACAAGATTGAACTAGAGGAAACTATGCTTGAGGTAGGTGGTTTCATTTTTACACAAGCTTGAACCAAAGGAAAACTATTCTTATGAATTCCCAACACATAATCCAGGTATGGTTGGTACTTATCCCCCCAATTTAAGAATCTAGCGACTTAAATTTAGCATGGAGTCCAAACGCTATAAGAATTCCCCCCCAGACATTGTTTCATTCAACGACACAGGCAGATGAAATGAAGATTCAAATACTATACTTAACGAAGTACTTGACTCAATTGAAGAGGGGAGGAAATCTATTTCATTTTTTAATGAGCTTTCCACAGAGAAGAAAAGCTATGTTCAGGAATGTCGGTTCAATCCCTAGACCTTTGTTTCATTTTTTAACGAGATCAACATAAAAACAAGAACTATGCTCGCAACCTCTTTTCATTTTTTAACGAGGTTTCTACAGACACACAAAAACTATCCTCATAATCTCTGTTTCATTGTTTAACGAGGTTTCCACAGAGAATTAAAACTATCCTCGTAGCTGGTTTCATTTTTTAACGAGCTTGAAATAAGAAAACCATGCTCACCAGTATGGTTGCCAATTTTGTTATCGGACTAATCGATAAGTGCAGACACAAAAAAATCTCCCTAACTTCCACATGAATCTAGAACAAAATAAGACATAATACACACTTCGCATTAGACGTCATTGTCATATAAACTAGTTTAGAGAGGCACAAGTGACATAACTTTTAAATGATGCTTGATCCTCGCTAGTGTTGTCCTTGTAGATCCTTCTTCGAGTTTGCGTAATGGTGAACCTATTTAACAAGCACAAACCAACAAAGAGGGAAAACAAAGATATATATATTCCAATGAATTCTATGTATAAGATCAAGGAGTTATACAATAAAAGTTAAGGCACCTTTATAGGGATGAAATGTATTGTTGCATTATATTAAATGGAAAGTGGAGAATAAAACCCATGCCTTGATGTGGCAAGGTCCCATTTCAATGGTTTGTTTCTCCAACACACAAACCTTTTCTCCAATGCCTTTGATGAAGAATATCCACAATCTGACTTAGATAACTAAAGCAAATCTCTCAAGCATAATCTCTAGTAGAGCTCTTCATGCATATGCAAGCCCTTGCAAACCTTATCCTTTTCCATAAGATATCCCTCATTATATAGGGTGAAAGAGAGATGGATGAGGGGATTAGGATGATCCCACTATATCAAAGAAGCGAGTAAGATCCAAACCAATTGAAGGCCACCTCATCTTCTAGAAGATTCCCTTCTAGAACATTTGTGGATTTTCACTTTTCCTTTTGTTGGCCCTTGACCAAATTTTGAGGATCATTGCTCATGTTTAACCTACTTTTGGGACTTCGACAGGCTATCAAAGATGGAGCGTAAGTTGAAGAAGAGATCGTGGGATCTCGGTCCCATTTTAGGGATTTTTGGGTTTTGGGCTTATGTAATGCGTATGGGATGTTGGCCCATGGGTTCACCCATGTTTAGGCCCATTTTGTAATGTATAAATAGAAATATAGGTGATTTAAGAAGAGGCCAGTGTATGCTAAGTGCTAGAGTTCGATATATGTGATCAAAGGAGGGACAAGTATGTGATGCTAAGTGCTAAGTGCAAGTGGTAATTATAATTTCTTTATGCATATTGTATGAGACTTGTAGAACTAAGTGCAAGTGATTATAAGAGACTGTGGAAGTATTTATGTTGTAATATAGGGAAGGGGGATATAGAGAGGTGCACAGATCTCCTTTCCTCTACAGAGTAAGATATCATGGCTCTATGCATGTACAAGATTGACATAAAGAAATAAATAAGAAGAGTTGGTGGACGTAGCCCCGAGGTGGGGGTGAACCACGTATATCATGCATTGTGGTTGATATGTTCTTTATGGTTGTTCTCTTGTTCATGTGGTTAAATGCTTAGTGCGTTGATACATGTTAGATGAATCTGATATGGTATATTACTATTGAATAATGTGAATGAATGATAGATATTCCCTATGTTGGTATGCTTAGTGCTTGATTATATTGGATCTATGCGAATATTGCATTGATCTGTTGTTAGGGTTTAGTTGTGCTGTAAAATTAGGTTGAATATTAACAAGCAGTAACTATTAAGTTCTTTGTCAAGGTTTTTTAATCACAAATCTGTGTCCCCTCTAAGGTTCCAGACACTGGAGTCCTACAACCACCCCTGCCTCTACCTCGGGTGAGACTTCATCTGATTCACAGGTGTTTCCAAAAGGGTGGGTAGTTAGGGTTTTGTTGGTGTGTTGTTGTAATATTGAACCCTAGGTCTGCTTGTGTGCCAACAAATGGTTCTATTTCCAAGACCTGAAACTGTGATTGCTGGGAATTGAAGGAAAGAAAGAAGGCTCTGTGCATAGATATTTTTCCTTACTGTGAAATATTATAATTGACCTATAAATCTCTGTGCTAAGAAGAGAAGTTAGATCCTAAGAAAAGAGGTAAGATCTTGAAGCTTTGTGCTCTGATAAAGGTAATAATAGTGAAAAGTTTTAGATCTGAAATATTTGTGCTCTACTGAAAGTAAGATTAGTGGAAATGTTTGTTTCAAGAGTATGGGTCTAGGTATGTTTGATAAATGTTATCCTAGTCTGAAAACTAGGGCACAGCTAGAAGAGAGAGGGTTTGATATGAGTAGATCTAATAGAAATAATGAAAGATATGTTATTCCTATGCATAGAAAGAATGTTTGGACTAACAAATGGATGCAGGATCCTAGAAAGAATTTTTTGCAGGTTAGTGCGTAGTAAAGGAAAGGTTGGGGATCATTTAAGAAAAAAAGAGGATTGACCCTTTGTTATAGTTGCAGAAGACCGGGACATCTTGCTAAGGAATGCCTTGGAAGAAGACCTAGTTGTATTTGTTGTAAAGCTATGGAGCATGAAGTTTTAGATTTCCCTAGAATGATTGCTAAGCTTGACAGAATGAATATGAGACAAGAAAACCTTGAGGAATTTCATGAAACTGAGACCATGGCAGAGACTGTACTAATGCAAATGAAAGAAACCCTAAATGATCACAGAGATATCAACTTATCAGATATCTTCAAAGAAAAAGAATGAATAGAAGCAAGAATAGGAGACTTCAACATAGATTGTATTCTGGATGAAGAAACACAGGTAAACATCATGACAGAAAGAACATGGGAAGATCTAGGAAATCCTGATATTAATCCTTCATTAGGAGGAATAGGATTATTCAGGGGAAAGTTGATAACCCTATGTGGAAGACTCACCCAGGTATCTATGAGTGTTCATGGAGCTTCGAAAGAGGAAGATATTGAGGTTGTTAGATTCATTGAGAACAACTCTCCATTTACTATGTTATTAGGAAAAACCTGGATCAAGAAAGATCAAACCAAAAGAAAAGAAGAGGAGGCCCTAGAACATAAAAAGTAGGAATTAAAAGATTTTATGACTAGGAAGATAACACACTTGATTGTAGAACAGGAGGACAAATCCAAGCTACTGAGAACCAAGAACTTGGATCATGGAGCTGAAAGAACACAAGAAGATTCAAAGACGAGTAGAGCACCTACCCCAGATAGAGAAGAAATACTATTCTTTGATCCTATGAAAGAATCTCAACAACACGCAGATGCTATACCCAAAGAAGACAAGAATCAGAATGGAAAGAGGAATAATAATACGAAGATCACCGGGAAGAAGGCTAGAAAACTCAGTAAGAAGAGAGTGAAGGTTGAAAAGTTAGAGAAGGGCCCAGAAGAAACTTCTCAGAAGGAAGATTTTCAAAATTGGAACTTTGTCAGGATATCTGAACAAAACCCCATGGAACTTCACCATGGCGAAGCGATATGATCGTTCGAAGAATTATAACCATTGGACCGATGTTCCATAATGGTTAGAACAACAATTATGACTATAAATATCTCCATTGGACCATTGGGACCATGTCACAATGGACAAAATTGCATTGATGGAAAGCTTCTTATAGATTAGAGAGATATGCTACATCGTGTCTACTTATTCTATTGATTGTTTCACCAAGAACACTTTTGTGAATTGTATCAAAGCTAACAAGAGAACCCATTGCTATCATGTTGTGAGATCGACACTGATTCTATTGATTTGAGCATTTTTCCATCCACCTGAGTTTTATGATCAAGAGGTGCATGTCGGACGAGCTCAGCGCTGTGGAGAAGTCAGTCGAGGAAGTTTTAATTAATATGATGACCGAGAGAGTGATGTCCACAGGAATTCAAGATTCATTGACGTGAGGAGTGCAAGCCTCTCCATCGACTGCTTGCGGATCTAGACCATCCTAACCGACAACAAAGAAGAGAACCAAGCACAAAGATGATCTAGAAAACGTGAAGTTAATCCCGACCATCTTACCCAAATACATCCCACCTCTGGTTGGCGTAGTGAGTCATGATAGTGTCCCGAGGGACTTTGATTACACCATGATTACTGCATACGTCCCGAAGGGGATACGTGCAATTAGAATGCAGAAATATAAGATCACGATGTTGAAGTTCAGCGACTTCAACCTAGGTGACCACAAGAATTACAACATGCTTGCTCCTTACAAGTATCTGACCAGGACGAAGGGGAAGAACTTGAAAATAATCCCCCAACCATGGACTATGAACCTCCTGTAGTCCACCCTCTTGAACATGATAAATATCCCACACTTTGGAAGGCACCAAGATATTAATGCCTATGTTAAGCTCCTTCTCTCATGTTACCATGGAGACTATCTATGGAGAGATATGCACATTACAGTCGATCTGATGTTGATCCATAGGATCACATGATTGAGCATGCAAGGACCTGACCCGCAAGACTTCTACCCACGGAAGGCTTCCGAGCGTGCCCTAGCATAGATATTTAAGGACACTTACAATGATGTAGAAAAGGGAATGCGAGGCTACAAGGTAGCTTCCATCTAGAATGGTGTAGTGCACCTGGCCTTCCATTTGATTGCAGAGAATATAGTGAGGAAGAACCGACCTACTCAAGTCACATGATTCGTTGTTGACCTAGCCAGGAAATGTGTAGAAGGACTCCATATAAACTAGGTGAAGAACTTGGTCAACTAGATGGAATTAGGCTGTTGCAAAGCTCAGGATCAGAGCTATGAGTTCCACTTTAGTTGGCTCCTGATCCTCATCACATTTACTGCTTGGGAAATTCCAGAAGGTGCGACCTTCATAGACATTGAGCTGCTCAAGATGCTCACTGTGAAGTTCACCATGCTTTGGTACTCGAGCGATATGGAAAAGAAGTGGCAGTAGAACGTGGTCTTTCATACCTACTATCTCCATTTGAATAGGGATATTGAAGATATCCCTCGCATAAGGCCGAACACCCTCCATCGGTTCTGATCCCTCATGAAGTTTCACATAAATGGCACTTCATTTATATCACCGTGTGTGCAGATGAGCACAAAGAAAATCTTCAATAGTACTACAAGATCACCGAGAAGGACCTTGAAGAGATCACCAGGGACTGGTTAGCAGAACTTGTGATCCCCACAAACCCCACAGAAATGTCAGAACCTTAACTAATCATTATCCCTAAGACCTCTCATGAAGCAAAGGATCATCCTGAACCCAGCAAGAGGAAGAAGACCGAAGAGGCCCAAAACTTGAGCAGTGCATTGGAAGGAACTACTTCAGTATCACCTGGATGACAGGGTGATGATGAAGTAGAAAAGACAAATGGAAAAGAGGACCAATAGAATCAAGGTGAAGTAACACCACCTAGAGAGCCTGTTGATGAGGTCAATCCCTTGAAGAAAAGGAAGGTTTCTCCCATGAAGCCCACTTCCCAAAAGAAATCCAAAGCCACCTTGAATAAAATGAAAATTGTGCTTATTGTGGATGACTTCAACTTTATCATTGCAGCTATAGTAGATGCCTCACAGGACATCTTACAGAAACAGGAAGCCAAGCAGGAGGAGATGTATGATAGAATTGAGATTGAACTGGGAGGGTTACAACAGGGCCTTCAATCCAACCGCACAGTATCCATTGCACCCCCACCTTCAGAAGCACCTGAGTTGGGAGATGAGCTTTCCCAACTCCACAGACTAGCCAATGCGATTGAAGATCGCCTTCATCTCACATAAGAAGAAACTGAACAGGCCACAGAGGCCCTAAAGAAAATACAAAAGTATTCATAGAGAAACACTAAGTTGCACAACAAGAGAACAATGCCCTCTAAGCTAAGTTTGAAGAGGAGAAAGTGCAAATCCATTAAGAGAAAGAGAAGTTTCTCGCAGAGTAGGTGGGAGTAAAAGAAGCAGTCAACAGAGCACTTCGCTCTATGACAGGCTTAGAGAAAAAGGAGGAAGACCTTGTGGAACATGAAATAGAGCATCTTGTGGAAGCTATCCAACAACTTCAACAGAGAATCATAGAACTCGAGCTACGGACAGTGCCAAGCACACCGCAGGATGTGCAATATCAAAGAGAAGCAATTGCCCTAACCGTAGTCAAGAGGATCAGAGCATTTTCTCTGGAATGTAAACAGCTAAGTGATCATAGTGCATAGAATTATGAGTGACTCACTGAAGATACAAAGTTGTTGGCACTGGAGTCACAGCTTCAAGAGGCAAAGCAGCAAGTAGCAACAGTACCAGTGCAATTGAAGCTCTTATCGGCAGTTGAAAGGATGAAGTGATCCCAAGAAAAACGCACTTCTCAACAACAGGTCCACACCATCTAGAGCAAAGTCATGGAAGTGACTCAAAGGATCCAACTAGTCCAGGATGAAGCTTCCCAACTATTTTAGGATATTGAAGGTTGAGGCGCAGAGTTGGAACAAGTAGTCACTAGTGTCGAACAACGTTTAGAGGGACCTGTCAATGAAGCAGTCATCCAAGAGTTCGTCGAGCAGGAGGCCCTGACACAACAATAGGTTGAAGTAGCTTGAGCCAAGATCGAGGCTTTTGAATCATAGCTACCCAAACCAGAGTGACTCGGGATCAGTCACAAGTGAGTGTTGGGGGCATGTTGTCACTTGAAAAAGTTTTGAGGATCATTGGTCATGTTTGACCTAGTTTTGGGACTTCGATAGGATGTCTAAGACAGAGCGCAAGTTGAAGCAGAGATCGTGGTATCTTCGGCCCTTTTTAGGGATTTTTGGGTTTTGGGCTTATGTAACGGGTATGGGATGCCGACCCATGGGTTTACCCATGTTTAGGTCCATTTTGTAATGTATAAATAGAAAGTTAGGTGATGTAAGAAGAGGCCAATGTATGCTAAGTGCTAAAAGTTTAATCTATGTGATCGAAGGAGGGAAAAGTATGTGATGCTAAGTGCTAAGTGTTAGTTTCTAAGTGCAAGTGGTAATTGTAATTTCTTTGTGCATATTGTGTGAGACTTGCAGAGCTAAGTGCAAGTAATTGTAAGAGACTGTGGAAGGATTTGTGATGTAATATAGGGAAGGAGGATCTAGCGAGGTGCGCATATCTCTTGTCCTCTGCGGAGTAAGATATCATGGCTTTGTGCATGTAGAATATTGACAGAAAGAAACAAATAAGAATATTTTGTGGACGTAGCCCCAGGGTGGGGGTGAACCATGTATATCCTGCATTTTGGTTGTTATGTGCTTTATGGTTGTTCTCTTGTTAATGTGGTTAAATGCTTAGTTCATTGATGTATGTTAGATGAATCTGATATGGTATCTTAGTGTTGAATAATGCGAATGAATGGTATATCTGACCTATGTTGGTATTCTTAGTGATTGATTATATTGGATCTGTGTGAATACTACGTTGATCTATTTTTAGGGTTTATCTACACTGTAAAATAAGGCTGAATATTAACAAGTTGTAACTGCTAAGTGATTTTTTAAAGTGTTTTAATCACAGATATGTGTCCCAACTAAGGTTGCAAACACTAGAGTCCTGCAACCACCCCTACCTCTACCTTGGGTGAGACTTCATCTGCTTCACTGGTGTTGCCGAAAGGGCCGGTAGTTAGGGTTTTTCTGGTGCGTTGTTGCAGAGTTGAACCCTGTGTCTGCCCATGTGCCAACACCTTTGCTTGAGCATCCTTGCACCCCATGCATAGGAAGCCTGTGAAAAATCCGTTGTCAAATTTTAGTACAGAGTGTGATGATAAGGCATCGTCGCACCCCATGCATACAACATGGTGTGACGACATTCCTTGTTATAGTTTTTGAAAGAATAAAATCAAACCACTTTTCTCATGGATAAAGACTCTTCTAATATTTTCAGGGAACATGAGAACATGTTGTCAGTTGATCATTGAGGTGACCAAAATAATGTGTAACATAGACCATCATATCAGGTTAAGAGAATAGGTTCCTAAGCACATTTTCGTCCAGCCTCTAGTCACTATTGGACACCAAGCCCACCAAATCCACTCCCTTCCACCCCCAAAATTATGGCCAAACAAAGGTTGTCAAGAGAATGATTGTGCATATATTTTTCATATACAACTCAAAACATCCACACACATGGCATGAGAGTCTCCCCTATGTTCAACATAGCTAAAATAAATCCCTTCATATAAAATGGCCATAGTCCCTTTCAGGTGGGGTTGCGATTTCAACCGTTGGGTCCCATTGATGTTGGGTTGCCCCTTGCATCCACACAGGAAGAATCATCCCATGCTCAATATAAGGCCAAAAATACCAACAAGTTTATTGAAAATATTCATCACATACAAAAATAGGTGCATGATATTTTATAGAAAGCTAATGATAAGTACAAACAATGCCATGATCAACATCGGGTGTCCCACAAGTTTTAGGTGGGAGACAAGGTTTGGTTGCATTTGCAGAAAGAGAAACTTACAAGACCACATCGAAATCTTTTTCCACTTCGATATGGAGCTTAAACCATCACCAAGGTTTTGGGTGCCAATGCTTTTGAGCTGATTATTCCCCCCTTCATTGGCTTACACCCAATGTTCAATTTTGACCTCCTTCGATCATAGTTCCCACCATTATTGGACACATTGGAGATGGAAACGTAGTTGACACTGATAAATATCAACCCTGACTGCATGGAACTTGAATCCATTTATCAGATCAGGGAGACTCATATTAAGGGAACTTTCCAACAGAGGATCCAATTTTATCAGGTTGTCTGAGTAGGGTAGCTCTTGCACCAAGGAAAGTGGCTCACCTAGGGCCAAGTTTAGCAAACTTTTCCCCATCTGATGGGGGATCTCAATGAAATGGAGAAAATTTCTTCCTAAGGGTGGAGGAATGATACAGGTGGATATCAGTGGCCACCCACCTATTCCATTGGCTCAGAGAACAGTTTCCACTTTGGCAGTTTTTTTACATTTTTTCGGGTCCCAAACTTTTGGGGTCGTTTTGAGGCCCTAAATGATATTTTTTGGAATCAGTAGCACCTAACATGTAGATAGAGGCAAATACTAAGATGAACTAAATATTTACTCCTCATATATACCTTTACAATGATGTATCGAGCGCCCCTAACGGAGATCGTATGCAAAAGTTATGCCCTCATGAAGTTGACGTATCAACTACCCCCATCGGGTCCCACAAACCTTTTGGTGTTTCATCTCCTGGAGTTATGGTTTTGGATGTTTAGGGTTTTTGCATTTATTTTTTATGTTAAAAATTCCTTTCGAACCTCATTGTACTCATATTCTTGCAAATGAGCATAGCTATCACATATCTTCTCAGAGATAAGCTGCCACCATTCAAACAAGTTTGTTTCAGTCTGCATTTTTACAATTTCAACGGTTTTTGTTTATTAATAGAAGTCAATTTTTATTGTATCTCTATGTGTTTCTTTATTATACATCTATATTTCATTTCATTCCATTAATAAATCTGGATCACTATACCCTGACCTCCTTGGGGACATGCTTCAAGAAATAACAAGGAGAAGATTGCTCTGATACCATTGATCTAGATTATATTGAAAATGAAATGGAACACACATAGAAATATAAAGTGTAGAACAATATAGAGAAACCAAACTTCTATTAATGAATAAAATAGTAAAATATTGTAGAACATAATCCGGCTAGAATCGTGGTATCTTGTCTCTTAAGAGAAAGAGATGTCAGCTACGCTCATTTTCAAAAGGATGATTACAAAGAGGCCGAAAAGGTCCTTTTATCATGAATCATAAAAACCAAAGAAGCAAACAACCTAAACATCAAAACCTAACCTTAGAATATGAGACACCAAAAGTATTGTAGGCCTCGAGGTGGTTAGTTGTTAGGTCAACTTCTCGGTGGCACGGGTTTTACAAATGATATCCATTTGGGGAGCATGATAGCTCATTGAAAATAACTATCTAATTATTACAACCTTTTATAGGGACAGGGGATGTCGATTGCAACCCTGTCCCACTGAATGTCCAAGAAACACTGTTTAGGGCTTTAAAATGGCCCCAAAATATTTGGACCTGAAAAACCATAGAAAAATGCCAAGAATATAGAGAACCACTGATTTAGTGGAAGAGGTGGGTGGCCACCAATATTCACTTGGATCATTTACTCAAACTTCATGTGTAGCCACTGATTGGATGCAAAATTTTATTCTACATCCAAAGAGTGTCTACACTTGAAATTTGAGTAAAGCTACAAGGTGATAAGTAAAAAATATGATTAAAAAAGTAGTTTTATTTTTTCCCTTTGAAAAATTATAACTCTTATTTTATTATTTTAACTATTATTTTATTATTTTTCTAAGGATGCCCATTTTAGATATCAAGATTCCCCTAATGAGAATTGAGAATGTAAAGAGGGTGTCCTAAAATTTTGGATCCTTCTCAAGGAAAGTGAAGTTTGGATAGTCGTAAAATCCTAATTAGGGTTTCTAGCTCCATGGTTTTATGGAATTATGGTTCACCTAAATTAATGTTTTAAAT